>CAUYQU010049923.1:0-19206 GCA_963574635.1 Cheracebus regulus
TTTCTTAGTTTTCCTTTGGCGGACGCCCCTTCCCCACAGAGCCGGATCTTCCCGGGTTCGCTGTGCTTGCTGTGAGACTCTCAGTCTGCAGCGCTTCCAATTGCTGTTTTCCTTGTGGGGATGGGACCAGCCGAGCCCGTCTGTCCCGTATACTCCGCACCGGGAAGCGCCGCGCTGGAGCGCCGGCAAAACAGCCGCGCCGGCCAAACGAATCGCGCTGGCAACCCGTGTGGCTCCTCTGCCGGGAATCTCCTGGTCTGTGGGCTACAAAAATTCGTCGGAAAGTGCGGCGTCCGCTCGTTCTCTGTGCTTTCACTGGGAGCTACATTCCTGAGCTGTTGCTAATCGGCCATCTTGGATCTCTCCCCTCAAGTAGCTATTTTCTGTATGGGTTATACTTACAACATTTAAAAAATATACGAAATTATAGCAACATTAAAGGGGAAGTTATTTTATTTTTATTTTTGAGATGGAGTTTCACTCTTGTTGCCCAGGCTGGAGTGCAGTGGCGCAATCTCCACTCACCGCAACCTCTGCCCCCCGGGTTCAAACAATTCTCCTGCCTCAGCCTCCCGAGTAGCTGAGATTACAAGCATGCACCACCATGCCCAGCTAATTTTTGTATTTTTAGTAGAGATCGAGTTTCACCATATTGGTCAGGCTGGTCTTGAACTCCTGACCTCAAGTGATCCGCCCTCCTCGGCCTCTCAAAGTGCTGGGATTACAGGTGTGAGCCAGCACTCCCAGCTTGAATGTATTTTTCTGTAGAGATGGGCTCTCCCTAGAATTGCCCAGGCTGGTCTTAAACTCCTGGGCTGAAATGATGCTTCTGCCTCAGCTTCCCAAGGTGCTGGGATTATAGGCGTCAACCACCGCACCTGGTCACACTTACCTGGATTGATGGCCGGTTTGTGGGTCTTGGTCCTATTTTCATGTCAGTGTTCAGGGTCCAGTCCTACTTTTCAGACACTCAGATTGGCTGATGCCGGGTCATCCTTCCTGCCCCCTGTGAAAAGGGTGCCTGCCACAGTCACTTGGGGCATGGGCTAAGATAATACAGTACTGGCAGGTAAATAGCTAACTGGAATATAAGCTCTGGACCTGTCTTCCCACCCCAAGGCTGTGCTGATGCCTGGGCTATCATCTCACCATGCTCTTCCCTGGGCTTGTCTGACTCCCTCTCCACCTAAGCAAGGAGCTCTTTGGGGCAGAGGCTGTGAGGCTTATTCCTCTTTGGCAGGGGGCCTGGAGAATAGTTCTTTTTGATGCAGATGAATGAATGGGACTGAGATCTGCACTTCTCTAGGAGGGAAACACAGGTGAGGTCCAGTTTCAGTTTCTGTAATGCTCCCTTTCATGGGGAAACAACCTAGTATATTCTTGTCCAGGCACCAGAGGTTGGGGAATGTTTCTTGGGCATGTTTCAGACTGGAGTTCCACAACTTGGACCTTTCTTGCCAAATGAGATTTCAGCTACACTTAAGGCAAGTTAATGAAAATCTGGCAGAAAGCCAGGGGTGGGACGTGGGGAGGAAGGAAGGCCCATCTCACAGTCTCAGTTCTGTCACCGCTAAATCACTTCCAGTAGCAATTGAACTTTCCAGGCAAATCCACCCAAGCTCCCAGCCTTCTGAATTTCCAGGCCCCAGGGGAAGGTCTTCAGATTGCTCAGACTAGTTTGTTCCCTCTTTAAAGAAAAATCCTTACTTTCTGGAAGGACTGGGTACACGTGGCCTCTACAGGAAATTTATCCTGATGGATGAGGCAGGCAGAAGGAATCAAGGAACTGAATTCAAGGAAGTTGCTGACATGGTGTATTATTTCCCTCTTGTATCACTTCCCTCTTTCCCCACGCATTCTTAGTTCCTACCTGTCCCTACACGACCTGTAACTTCTTGGAGGAAATCAAAGTGCATTAAAGAAGGCTCTCCTTCTGCTGGCCTATTTGCTTTGAGAGCTTTTGCTCTTGTTTGCCTAGGAATTCGAAGACTTTCTACACATTAGAATGTTTCCTTCTAAAATTTTCCTTTAGGTAACTCCAGGCTCCAGTCACCCAACCAACAGGCAGGGCAGAAAAGTAATAAATTTAAAACAAAAAGAAAAGAAAAGCAGGGAGGGCAGGGTGTGGTGGCTCACACCTGTAATCCTAGCAGTGTGGGAGGCGAAGGCGGGCGGATCACCTGAGGTTCAGGAGTTTGAGACCAGCCTGGCCAACACAGTGAAACTCTGTCTCTACTAAAAATATAAAAATTAGCTGGGTGTGGTGGCGTGCACCTGTAATCCCAGCTATGCAGGAAGCTGAGGCAGGAGAATCACTTGAACCCAGGAGGCAGAGGTTGCAGTGAGCTGAGATTGCGCCACTGCACTCCAGCCTGGGCAAGAGAATGTGATCCTATCTCCAAGAAAGAAAAAGAAAAGGAGATGAGAAATGAGGAGAAGAACCAGAGAGTAAGGAAGAACCGCTGCAGCCTTCAGTGCTTACCTGGGCCCAGCTACCTCGAGATTTATGCAGATGACAGAACCTTTAACGAGGTTTGAGATCTAGAAAGAAGAAAAGCTGAAGCCGAGGAAGGTCGGAGTCTGGGCCCAAGTGGGTGAGAAGGAGCCCTCTCCTGCTGTGACCATGGAGGGTAAGGAGATTGGGGATCGGGGGATGGCACATTTTGTCCTGTTTCTCCAACTTAACACAGAACTAGAGACAGTGTATGGGTGAATTGGCACAAATTTAACCCCTTTTCAGAGGAAAGAAGAGTCATGTTTGAGAAGGAAGCACTAACGGCATCATTCCAAAATTGGGGAGCCAAGTTTCCAAATTGTTCTTTTGAGGATGAGGATGGGGATATTGCCCCCACTCCCACCTTACCTCTGCCACTTAGCTGAGAGCTGAACCTAACTGACCTAATTCCTGTGGTTGGTCATTTAACATCTGTGTTGAGGTGCTTGGGGATGGACAAGGAATTTCAATGAAGAACCCGGGCTTTGACAGCGAATAAGACTGCTAGAGGGACTGCCAGTGCAGGGTTCCAGATGGACTGACACTATAGAAATGGGGCAGAGCCAGGTGTGGTGGCTAAGCCTGTAATCCCAGCACTTTGGGAAGCTGAGGTGGGTGGATCACCTGAGGTCAGGAGTTTGAGACCAACCTGGCTAACATAGTGAAATCCCCGTCTCTACTAAAAATACAAAAATTAGCTGGATGTGTTGGTGGGCACCTGTAATCCCAGCTACTTGGGAGGCTGAGGCAGGGAGAATCACTTGAACCCAGGAGGTGAAGGTTGCAGTGAGTTGATATCATGCCTTCGCACTCCAGCCTAGGCGACAGAACAAGACTCCTCAAAAAAAAAAAAAAAAAAAAAAAAAGCCCAGGCATGGTGGCTCACACCTGTAATCCCAGCACTTTGGGAGGTCAAGGTATGGGCAGATCACGAAGTCAGGAGTTCGAGACCAGCCTGGCCAACATGGTGAAACCCCATCTTTACTAACATGACAAAAATTAGCTGGGTGTGGTGGTGGGTGCCTGTAATCCCAGCTACTCAGCATATTCTTCTTGGCCAAAATAATTTCCTAAAATGGAAGTTAGGGTCATGGAACAGTTTAAATCGAGGGGATGACAGAATGACAACAGAGAGCTCTCCAACCACAGGCCAGCTATCAAGGGATAACAGGTTCCTCGATTGCTCTATCAAGGTTCAATCAAGATAGAGCACTGATAGCCTGGGAGGCGGAGGTTACAGTGAGCTGAGATCACGCCACTGCACTCCAGCCTGGGTGACAGAGCAAGACTCCATCTCAGGGAAAAAAAAATTGGGGCAGAACTGGCTTTAACCAGTCTGTAGTAATGCTCCTTATATGTGGAAGACCACTAGATATTGGCTCCTTTTTGGTTCAAGAAGGTGACCATATTCTTTTGACTTTGACGTCGTTTGTGGATCAGGAAAGGGATAATGTAATTTTTTCTTAGGTATAAGTCAAGGACATGAATTGCATTTATATACTAGTCTGCATTTTCTAGAATGTGTAACTTCACTTTTTCCTTTTTTTTTTTTTTTAAGATGGGGTTTCACCATGATGGCCAGGCTGGTCTTGAACTCCTGACCTCAGGTGATCCACCCACCTCAGCCTCCCAAAGTGCTAGGATTACAGGTGTGAGCCACTGCGCCCGGCCACTTTTTCCTCTTTTTAAAATATTTTGGCTGGGTGCGGCGGCTCAGGCCTGTAATCCCAGCGCTTTGGGAGGCCATAGTGGGTGGATCTCTTGAGCCCAGGAGTTCCAGACCAGCCTGGGCAACATAGGGAAACCCTGTCTTTACAAATAAAAAAAATTAGTCAGGCATGATGGTGCATGCTTGTAGTTCCAGGTACTCAGGAGGCTGAGCTGGGAGGATCACTTGGGCCCAGGAATTTGAGGCTGCAGTGAGCTGTGATTGTACCATTGCACCCCAGCCTGGGCAAGAGTGAGACCCCATCTAAAACATAATTTTTTAAAATAAAAATGTTTACAGGGTCCAAATGCAGATTTCTTATACTGTATAGTGGTACAGTCTGTGCTTTTAGTGTATCCATCTTCATCTACCTAGGCAAGAGAGGCATTTTAGGGATGAAAACCTCAAGATAGAGCATCTAAGCCAAGTGTCACATTACTGATTTCTTGTGATATTTGCTTCTGTAGAATCATTCAGTACAATCAGTAGACTGAACTGACAAGACCTTTCAAGCCTTTGTTACCGCTTTTCTACTACAGCCAGTAACAAAACACAGATTTAGAGATGGAACATTCTTCAAAGATGTTTAACCACCCAATCTTAAAAGATTGGTAGGTGGCTAACCACCTTCCTCTCCTGCAAGGTGACCCTGGACAGGACATTCTCTGGACTTGTTTCTCCTGGCATGACATACAGGGTGTTATGTAACAGCTTGTTTTTCTTTAGCACTACATGCCTCCGCTCTGCTACGCATTTTACGTGGATTGTCTTGTGTAATTTTCACAACAGCCCAGCTAATAAATGAGAAACCTAAGGCTCAGAGGAGAGCATCTGCTAACAAATGTCAGTGCAGTCCAATTTCTGAGCCTATGTCCTTAGGAACTTCCTGTATTATAAGTGAGATCTTTCCCAGCTCTGCATAATATGAATTCAGCATATTCTTCTTGGCCAAAATAATTTCCTGAAGTGGAAGTTAAGAGTCCTGGAACTGTTTAAATCAAGGGGATGACAGAATGACAACAGAGAGCTCTCCAACCACAGGCCAAGTGGCACACTTCCACCCCTAGCCTGAAACTGGCATTTCCTAAAACCTTGCAACAGCCTCCCTCCCACACACTGTGCCCAGGCTGCCTGCAAAGCTTTGCTGGAGGTTGGGTGTCAGGTGTGAGAAGCTGCTGGCAGTTCCCTGCCTTCTCACAATGATCTACCTTCACCTCTGCCGGAGGATGGAACTGCTCAGAACAGGAGGCCCATGGCAGCTCAAAGAAATTGATCAGAACAACTCATTTGTAAAAATCTGTTTAATAAATATACATAATAAAAGTACCAAAATAATTACCAACAATACACTATGTACACCATTTACAGGGGGGTAACACAAACCTTGACAGGTAGCAACTTTTAACCCCACACCACTGAAATCTTTAACACTCCTGGCTGTTACATGTCACAGGATACCACTGGAGTCAGTCACCCAAAGCACAATAAATATTATAAAATGTGGTCCTTCCATGAAATTTTTGATAACATTCTCCAAAAATCCCACAAAGGTGAAGTTTAAAAGAAGTTTTCTTGGAATTTCAATGATCTTTCTTGTCCCCTACAAAAAGTTCACAAAAGTAACAAAATGAGGGCTGATCCCACCACAGCAAAATGTTTTGGGCCAGGCAGTGTGCAGTATGGATATAAGTACACCCTTTAAATTTTTTTTTCTTTTTTCTTTTTTTAGAAAAATAAAACTCTCTTTTTGTACAAATATACAAGTCCATGTTCTTTCAGACCCTTTGCGCTCATAATGTCAGACGCTGGCCTGCAAACACACAGTCATCATAGGGGAGCTGAAAACAAGGGGAAAAAAAGAATGTTAAACTTCTGGAGCTCTGCCAAGCTATTGGGATGGGGAAGCTGCTACTGGAAATAACACTTGGACTCCATTCTCGGTAGCCCAAATGCAATGAACTTTACAGGCTGCGGGAGTTTGCCTTTAATGCTTCTCTTTGAAAAAGAGTAAGCTATTAAAAAAAAAAAGGCACGTTCTTGGGATACTGGTTATACACAGAAATTTGAGAGATTCATTATATGGACATTCCTCTGATGAAGAGAAGCTCTAGGGGTCTGGGAGGGTGAAGGGAATGGCCCCCCGTCATTAATTTCCCAGAATGCTGAAGCAGTTTAGACTCACCTCATCCTCCGTGAATTCTGACTCTGTGTCATAGCTCTCCTCATCCTCACTCTCTGGCAGCATCTGAAGGTTTTCTAGTGTCAGCTGGCCTAGCTGCTGCTGTATCCGGGTGCTTGGGCGGCCCCAGGTAAGCTGGTAAGGGGAGTAGCCCTGGTAGGTAACTCTGTTGACATCAGCCCCACACTTCAGCAGGAGCGACACCAGGTCAGGATTCTGCAGGTCCACTGCGAGGTGAAGGGCAGTCCGGCCATTACAGGGCTCCTGAAACCAAAAGGAATTTGAGATGCTTATGGCTGCATTTGGAATTTCTGCTTGCAACATGAGCACGAGGAGCTTGACTCAGTACATGGGAGGCAGGAAGCACTCACCTGAGCATTGACATCAGCACCCAAGGACACCAAAAGCTCCACGATGCCCAGGTAGCCATGGATAGAAGCTAAGTGCAGACACGTGTGGCCTGGAAGAACAAAAGGAGAAAAGTATAACCATTTGTTCAACCCTCACTCCTAAAGCAGCACCTTTCACCTGTTCTTTTATGGGACAGTCATGTCTTCTGAATTTTAAGAACCCAGTCTGGGTTCTGAAGGGACTTTATAAAGGTATCCAATAGGAATTTTGCATACATCTTTTCTCAACCTTTCACAGGTTGGGAGTTTAAGCTCTTTCCTGGACTCCTTAAGTTGGCCCACCCGCCCCTTCTCCATGTCACCTGCCCTCTGAGGGGGTGGGGCCGGGCAGGGAGGCAGACATACCATTGTAGTTGGTGGCCTTCAGGATGGAGTGGAGGTGCGGGGTGGTGCAGGCCTGAGTCAGGACTCCGACGCTGGCCAGGCAGCCCTGCTCACAGGCAAGGTGTAGGGGGGTATTTCCTCGAAAGTCTCGCAGCTCAGGATCACAGCCAGCTCCCAGAAGTGCCTCAGCAATTTCTGGCTGGTTGGTGATCACAGCCAAGTGTAGTGGAGTCTACCAATGCAAGAGCGACCAGAGAGAGTAAGCCATGGATCAAACCCACACCCCGAGTTCCCCGGATCCCCAATGTCTCCTGGTTGGGTGCTGCTCCTCCTAGGCAGGAGGGTGGGGAGGGCTGGCAAATAGCAGAGACTCCAGGTGGGTCATAAAGACCTCACCGAATCCATGGAATTTCCTTCCCTTTCTAGGATGTGGGCTGATGTGAAGTAAACGGCGAGGGTGAATAATGCCCAGTGGCCCTTAATTCAGAAAGGATTTGGGGTGACTCTGCTACATCAGCTCTGTCCCAGGGTCAGAAAGAGTCCGGGCCAGGCAAGCGCGCACCTGCTGCAGGTTGTTCTGGAAGTTGAGGAAGGCCACGTCTCCCTTCACCTGGCGGATCACTTCCATGGTCAGTGCCTTTTCTTCATGAATGATGGCCAAGTGCAGGAACCTGTGGGGAAGAGAGGGAAAAACCCCCAGGAGTGGTGAGTGCACCGCGTGGGGCCCAGGGAGGCGCAGGCTGCGGGGTATTGCGCAAGGCCGGGGTTTCTGGAGGCCGAGGCCGCGGTGTTTTCCGCGAGGTTATTATGAGCTGAGTGTTCCTGGCAGGCGCCCAGGGACTTTCCGCCCCCCTCCCCCCGGCCTCGGCGGGCGCCGGCCAGACCGCCCCGCCCTCCCGCCGGCTCGGAACGCCCTGTACTTCCCCTCCCGGCTGCTCGGCGCCCGCCAGCAGCCAGAAACTCCCGCCCCGCCTTTTGCAAGCGGGGACGTCGCGTCCCAGCCGCCGCCCCGCCCCTGGCCTAGAGGACGGGTCTGGGGGGAGGGGGCGTGTGGCGACGCTGCCGTCCACCAGGGCCGAGCCGCCACCCCTCCGAGTCGGGCCGGTGCGCCGCGCGGCCCTGTGGCCCTGCAGCCCTGCAGCGTTCGGCGCGGTGCAGGAGCCCCGGGGCGCCGCGGCGCTGGCCCGGCTGCAGCGCTGGTCCCCGGGCTCGGGCTGCAGGCCCAGCAACCCCCAACCCCCGCCCGCGCGAGTCCGGTCTTCCGGACGATCCCTGGCCCCGGGCCCACGCCACTTACGAGTCCCCGTCCTCGGTGAGCTGCTGCTTCCAGGGCTCGGCGCCTTGCGGCGCCTCCTGCGGCTCTAGGCGGATCTCCCGCAGCTCCTTGACCATCTGCTCGTACTCCTCGTCCTTCATAGAGTCCAGGCCGCTGTCGTGGCGGTCGTCCAGCAGCCGCTCTTTCTTCAGCCCATCGCGGGGGCCCTCCATGGCCCACTCGGCTGCCTGGAACATGGCTCGGGCGAGCTGTGGGTGCTGCTGCGGGTGCGCTGGGCCGCGGGCTGCGCGCTGCTTCCTTGCTGGAGCGCTGGCGGACGGGACGGCGGCGCGGGCTGCTGTGGGCTCTGCAGCGCCGCCCCAGCGCCCTTATAAACGCTGGCTGGGGATTTCTCTGGGGCGGAGTCAGGCGCGGGGAATTTCCAAGCCAGTCAGACCAGAAAAGAGAACTGGCTTCGTCCTCTCCTAGGGGCAAAAAGAAGTCTAAACCCTGAGCCGGGGTTCATCGGAGAAACTCCCTGCGATGAGGCACTGGGGTCACGGACAGGGAACTTTTTGATGAGCGCCGGGTGGCTGGAAAGTCCTTCCTACCAGGCCCCCTGCCCCCGGTACTTCCCTGCAGCCTGCAGCCTGTAATCCTGTCCCTCTGCAAGTTAACCTTCTTTCCCTGGGGTTTCCCACGATCGATTTGAATTGGGGTCGTCGGCTGCTGAGATCCCAAGGACGCCGACCTGATGGGCAGTCCTTCTTTGGGGTTTGCCAACCTGCCGGTCCTTTCCGTTTTTTGATCTTTTGAAAACGCAAGAGTGGAAATGATGGCTGGGTGTAGGGATTTGCTTTCCCCAGACTTCTCTCTAAGGGCAAGGACGCACTGTGATTAGAAGGCTGCAGGCCGCCGACGCGTTTCTACCAATACCAGGGTCTTTGCAGCACAGGGACGTTTAGCTTCGCCACCCCCACGCCCACCCCCATCCCCACCTCCATTCCCACGCACCCCACCAGGTAGAAGTTGTGAAAGCTTTGGAGTGAAAACCTAAATTCTTGGAGAACTCTCAACTTCCTAGGGAAGAACAGCCCTGTTGACTGGGGGAGGGGTGAACTCTCCCTGTACGGCGAAACTGCTGAATAGGACCAGGATTTTTCTTCCCCCTAAGTGAAGCTAGGTGCTAATCTTTGTAGTAGTGGTTGTGGATACTTTGCAATAACAAAATAACTATTGTGTTCATAAGTAGCGATTTCGTTCATGCTTTCTGACCTACATTGTGCTGCTGCAGAGGATGGATCCTGAGCCTACTTCAGGGTGCAAACTCAGCAATTTTCCAGGAGCACTTGGAGAAGGAGACTGAAGAATGAGTTTAGTTAGTGCCTTCACCGCGATTGGACCTTAAGGACCAGTAAGAAAGTAGTTGTCAGGCATCCTGCAGGAGGCTCAAGGCAGTCCCATCCTGCCCGCCCCTGCTCGCTCCGTTGTCCTGGGGGACGGTAGCAGTTGGACCCATTCATGCCACCCGGGTAGAAAGGGGTTTGGGCTCACTATGCTCTGGTTTTACCTGCAGAAATAGAATTTATGCTCTCCACCCCATCTCCACCTCCCAGTCTGTAAGCCATGGTTTGAATTCTACTTGATAGGGTTGGTATAGACAAAATAAAGCAAACTTCAGTCAGAGCTTTTCAGGATTAGTCCCAGGAGGCCTGTAGTTCTGCAGAGATTTCTGGTGATTATTGCAGTCATCTTTACCTTGACTGGCCATGTACTAACCAACCCTTCCCCTCTCTTAAAATCTCCACCCTTCCCCCAATATTAGAATGTAAGAAGTCTGACTCAACAGAGATAGACAAGTATAAAGGGAAAAAAATTAAAATCAGATAGAACCTCCAGGGTAGTATGATCACATGTTACAATGAAAACTTCCCAGGGATAGACTCCATTGTTTCTGTAGGCTTATCATATGCAAATATACAATGATTGAGGCAAGGTGAAACCTGACTGCAATCGGAGCATCTCAATTCTGGATTCTGTCTTTATTTAACTGCACATTAGTTGGAGAGATCAGTTAACTGTTTTGTGGTATACTTACTTTTATAATAAGATTAGATTTGAATGCTTCTTAAGGTCTTTTCTAAAAGTCCTATTACTTGTCTACAAATGCATGCCTAACTCTGCTTCTGTAAGGGTGACCATGGCTTTTGGAAATGCCAGGGTATAAATTTTTGACAGAACTCCAGCACTTTATACATCACATTGTTAGTTCTCAGAAGTAATCCTGTAAGATAGATATTGTTCCTACGTTCCTAAAAAGAAACTGAAATGCATAGAAATTTACCCAGGAACCCCTTGGCAGTATATTAATAATTTGGCCAAAGCAGTCTCAGTATTAACACTTTTGAAAACACACTGTGAAAATCAGACTGATTACCCTATAATTTGGAATATACTCAAAACTATTTTCTACTCCAACTGTTAGGGAAAATAAAGAGTGAGTGTCCCCCAATCTCCATCTGGGGATATTCATTTCTTTTAAATATGGACAGAAACATCAAACTCTAAATATCCCACTTACAGGGGATACATCAGAGGAAGATATTTGGCTGCAGGTATAAAAATGGTTCTAAAAAATAAAAATATAAAATAATAAAAAATAAAAATAAGGTTTTTTTCTGGTACCGCCTTCTATGGTTTTGTATTTCTGGTAGCCTTCAGGATTTGGTGGTCTTTATTCCTGATTGTTTCGTGTGACACCTAGTGCTAAGAGTAAGGCATTCCTTGATTTGTCATAGTGCCTTCTGAAAAAATTGGGAGGTACTGAGCCTTGATGACTTGTCCCTACAGTGAAGATTCCCAAGCAGGTATCTTTTGTTTTCCTGCAACTTTGGGAAATAGTTTTGAATAATCTGATCCAACAGGTTTTCTCCCCATCATCTATAGCGCTATATGGTTTAAGTCAACAAACCATAAAAAATATACACTTGGAAAAAGAATATACACTTGGAAATTAGAACCATGAGCAGATTGGGCAGAAGACAATGAAAGGGTCTGATTTTGATTTGGAAAGACCTTTATGGGCCAGGAATGGTGGCTCACTCCTGTAATTTCAGCACTTTGGGAGGCTGAGGTGGGAGGATTGCTTGTCACCCAGGAGTTGGAGACCAGTTTGGGCAACAAAGTGAAACCCTGTCGCTACAAAAAAATGCAATTAGCAGAGTGTGGTGGCAGGTTGCTGTAGTCCCAGCTACTTGGGAGGCAGAAGTGGGAGACTCGCTTGAGCCTGGGAGGTGGAGTTTGTAGTGAGCCATGATGGCACCACTGCACTCCAGCTTGAGCAACAGACTGAGACCCTGTCTCACAAAAAAAAAAAAAAAAAAAGACCTTTAAGCTATGTATCTTTTCCCATAAAAAAACAAGGCTGGGTATGGTGCCTCATACCTGTAATCCCAGCACTTTGGGAGGCCAAGGTGGGCGGATCACCTGAGGTCAGGAGTTCAGCACTGATTTTCTCAGATTTTTCCTCTCCTCGTTGTCAAACATTTTAGCTAACCATAACCATTTTTAAAAATGTTAAAACTTTACGCTGGGTGCAGTGGCTCACACCTGTAATCCCAGCACTTTGGGAGGCTGAGGCGGGTGGCTCATGAGGTCAGGAGTTTGAGACCAGCCTGGCCAACATAGTGAAACCCCATCTCTAATAAAGATACAAAAAATTAGCCAGGCGTGGTGGTGCGTGCCTGTAATCCCAGCTACCCAGGAGGCAGGAGAATTGCTTGAACCCGGGAGGATGAGATTGCAGTGAGCCAAGATCACACCATTGCACTCCAGCTTGGGTGAGAGGGTGAGACTCTGTCTCAAAAAACAAATAAAAAAAATGTAGAGAACTATTTTTTTAATGGTGAGAACTAATTTTTAATATCATTTGGCCTTTTTAATGCATAAGGCAAAATAATAAGTTGCACCTCAAAGCTGCTTTGTATTTTGGCCCAAGATGCAGCCACAGGAAATGACAGGATGGCCAGTGATGCTCCTGGAGCACCCCCAGGGAAAAAGGAGCATCACCAGGGCCCCGTTTGGCTGCAGCCGCTTCAGGCACTCCTCCTGCATGGAACATACACAGTATGGACAAAAGCTATTGCCTGAAGTGCTTGCTGGTGGTCTGGCAGCATGCAGAGGGTCTACAGATCCAGCCAGGTGGTCCAACATCCTCAATTTTTCTTGATATCATGAGCAGTTTGGCAGTGCCAACTGGCCTGGCCAATTAAAACAATTGTTTTGGCCCCAGCAAATTCAACTCTGGAATCAGGTTAGCCATTACTCAGTGCAGCTAGGCTGGAAGAGAGACGAGCCATGGCAGAGTTCCTGAAGAGCAAGCAAGGCAGGTGCACTCCAAGTGACAGCCCCACTGTGAAATTCTCAGCTTACATTCTGCTTTCAGTCTCAGGCTGTCTTCTTTCCTGCTATAGTGGTAGCAACTGTCTGCATCCTCTTCAGAACTTGGAGTCCCCAAGCTATGTATCTTTTTCCATAGAAAAACAAGGCTGGGTGTAGTGCCTCCTGCCTGTAATCCCAGCACTTTGGGAAGTCAAGGTGGGTGGATCACCTGAGGTCAGGAGTTTGAGAACAGCCTGGCCAACATGGTGAAACCCCGTCTCTACTCAAAATACAAAAATTAGCGGATGCAGTGGTGCGCGCCTGTAATCCCAGCTACTCGAGAGGCCAAGGCAGGAGAATCACTTGAACCCAGGAAGTAGAGGTTGCAGTTAGCCGAGATTGTGCCATTGCCCTCCAACCTGGGCAGCAGAGAGAGACTCCGTCTCAAAAACAAACAACAACAACAACAAAAAGAATTCCAAACCAGCTGTCAAGGACCTTTATTTGTAGTGAAAATAGACTACCAAATCCTTAATGTGTTTGCTTTGCTACAAATTCTGCAATTTAATGTGAATCAAAGCTTTAAAGGATCTCAAACTCAAATACTTATGCATAGGGAGCAGGCGGGTTTCAAGGATGAGTGAAGCAGACCATCTGAGTCCAAAAGGAGTGGGATCTCCACCATCTTAGAGTGGGAGTGTACTTCCCTCATACTTAGCTCAGACGACTTTGGCCATGTAGCACTTTTGGTTCAGTAGTGACCTTCCATTTTTTTTTTTTTTTATGGTACCGTGACTCGGATCCATTGTTAAAGAAAAAAATAATTGGCCCAGCTCTGTGGCTCATGCCTGCAATCCCAACACTTTGAGAGGCCAAGGCAGGAGGATCACTTGCATCCAGGAGTTTGAGACCAGCCTGGGCAATATAGTGAGACCCTATCTCTATAAAAATAAAAATAGCCAGCTCTGTGGCTCACGACTGTAATCTCAGCACTTTGGGAGGCTGAGGAAGGTGGATCATGAGGTCAGGAGTTCAAGACCAGCCTGGCCAAGATGGTGAAACCTCGTCTCTACTGAAAATACAAAAATTAGCTAAGTGTGGTGGTAGGTGCCTGTAATCCCAGCTACTTGGGAGGCTAAGGCAGGAGAATTGCTTGAGCCCAGGTGGCAGAGGTTGCAGTAAGCCAAGATCACACCACTGCACTCCAGCCCGGGTGACAGAGTGAGACTCTGTCTCAAAAATAAATAAATAAAGTAAAAATAATAAAAATAAATAAATTAATTAAAAAGGTAGCCAGGTGTGGTGGCACACATCTGTAGTCCTAGCTACTTGGGAGACTGAGGTAGGATGATCGCTTAAGCCAGGAACGTTGAGACTGCAGTGAGCCATGCTTGTGTCACTGAGCTCCAGCCTGGGCAACAGAGTGAGACCTTGACACAAACAAACAAACATGAAAACATTATGGAAACTAAACACAATGCATTTCTGCATCTATTGGCTAAATAGAGCCTACAAGCTCCTAGTTTACAACCTTTTTTTCAGCCAAGGTCTGATGTTTTCATTGCGCTTTGCGGGAGGCACAACCTTCTGCTCTTGGCATCACTGGGTTTCTGCTCCTGTGTAACGAGACTGGGGGACAAACTGTGTCCATCCCTGATACGTGACTGCTCTTGCCAGGCAAGATTGGAATTAGGGGCTCTAACCTCTGAAAAGTGAGTTTTTCCTCCCTCAAAGCAATTATTTATTTGTTTTTTTTGTTTTGAGATGGAGTTTCACTCTTGTTGCCCAGGCTGGAGTGCAATGGCACAATTTTGGCTCACTGCAACCTCTGCCTCCAGGTTCAAGTGATTCTCCTGCCTCAGCCTCCTGAGTAGCTGGGATTGCAGGTGCCCACCACCACGCCTGGCTAATTTTTTATATTTTTAGTAGAGATGGGGTTTCACTATGTTGGCCAGGCTGGTCTGAAACTCCTGACCTCAAGGGATCCACTTGCCTCGGCCTCCCAAAGTGCTGGGATTATAGGCATGAGCCACCATGCCTGGCCCGTTTGTTTTTTGAGACAAAGTCTTGCTGTGTCACCTAGGCTGGAGTGCTGTGGCATCACAGCTCACTCTAGCCTTAATCTCCTCTGCTCAAGCAATCCTCCTACCTCAGCCTTCCATGCAGTGGGACCACAGACACACGCCACTGTGCCTAGCTAATTTTTAAATTTTTTTGTAGAGATGAGTCTCCTTGTGCTGCCCAGGCTGGTTTTGAGCTTCTGGGTTCAAGTGATCCACCCACCTTCACCTTCCAAAATGCTGGGATTACAGGTGTGAGTCACTGCACCCTGCCCCAAAGCAATTTTTGAACACTACACTGTAAAATAAGCATAATAAGTCCAACAAAGTTCTGATTTTTCTCATGATGACTACTTATGTTGTTTTAAGGAATCAGATTACTTTGAGTAAACATGTCTGGAGGTGTGCCTGCTCTGCTGGTGCCCTAACTGCATGCCTGTCTGCCTCTTGGGTAACCTGCTGTGAGGGAAGAGGGGGAAGCCTGCACGTGTCACCCGTGGCCAAAATTCCTGGCTCTCCCTTTTCATGGTTGTTGGCAGTAACCAAGTAATATTTATAGGTGTGTAGCATTGTTCATGGCCTCTTGTGTTCAGGGAGGAGTAGTTGGAACAGGAAGGTGGTAGAGGCTTAGCACAGTTTCCCCTGCATGTCAGCACATTTGCTATTTTGTCTTGGGTGTAAATTCATTCTGAGTTTAGTCAGGGTATGAGGATACTTAGCACTAGGGAACTTCCACATAAGAGCCTGATACTTGGCAGGGGATGAGACAAATGATATGGGGTCCTTGTTCTTTGGCACTGAAATTAGGTGAGGGGCTCATGATCCTGCTCAGTGGAAGCTGAATCCACCAACAGAAACCACACGGAGAGGTAGACACTTCCCCACTATGGTCTAAGGTCTTGGGAATAGTTTAGGAAAAAGGAAAACAGAATCAGAGCTGCTAAGAGAGAGATGCAGATTACAAACAGAGTGAGGATTTAGGAAGCTTGATCTTGAGCCTTTTCTTGTAAGCACTAAAATAATGCCTTTCCCAGACTTCCTTTTAGAGCCTCTATTCTCTGGAGTAAAACCTCAGAGTACTTGGATAAGTATTAGAAATTGAGATTTGTCTTTGAGGCTATTAGTGGGGAAGGGTACCACAAAAATACAGTTTCTAAAAGTTTTTCTTAGGTTAATTTTTTTTTTGAGACAGGATCTCACTCTGTCACCCAGGCTGGGGTACAGTGGCATAATCACAGCTCACTGCAGTCTTGACCTCCTGGGCCTAAGCGTGCCTTAGCCTCCCATGCAGCTGGGATTACAGGTATGTGCCATCATGCCTGGTTAATTTTTGTATTTTTAGTAGAGATGTTGGCCAGGCTGGTCTCCAACTCCTGATCTCAGGTGATCCACCTGCCTCAGCCTCCAAAAGTGTTGGGACTATAGGCACGAGCCATCACACCTGGCCTGGCCAGGTTTATTTATTTTTTTGACACAGGGTCTCACTTTGTTGCCTAGGCTGAGTGCAGTGGCACGATCTCAGCTCACTGCAAACTCCGCCTCCTGGGTTCAAGTGATTCTCATGTCTCAGCCTCCTTAGTAGCTGGGACTACAGGTGCCTACCAGCATGCCGGGCTTATTTTTGTACTACTGGTTGAAATGGGGTTTTGCCATGTTGGCCACACTGGTCTCGAACTCCAGACTTCAAATGATCTGCCGCCTCCCAAAGAGCTGGGATTACAGGTGTGAACCACCGTGCCTGGCCTATTTTTAAACACTGAAAGCAAATGAGAAACAGTGAGAAGGATCACAAATAGAAGTTATGAGCAGGAAAAAAGGGGAGAAATTGGCCTGCAACATTTTTTCTTTGTTACTAGGTCTTTTTTTTTTTTTTTTTTTTTTTTTAAGACGGGGTTTCACCATGTTGGTCAGGCTGTTCTTGAATTTGTGACTTCAGGTGATCCACCCACCTTGGCCTCCAAAGTGCTTAGATTACAGGCGTGAGCCACCATGGCACCCGGCCTTAGCTGTCAGAGTCCAGTCTCATGACTGTGACATAGTCCCTTTGGATAAGTCACTTAGCTTGACTTAGAATGTTTATCAGTTCCTATATCTCAGGGCTGTTTATAGGGTAACGTGTAGTGATTATTTTGCTAAAAACACTAATATTTTTAGAAAGTGAGGCAAAGTAATGCATCACCAAATCTTTAAATGCTAATATTTGAAAATTGGGCCAGTTTGGAAGAGTGTGAGAAAAGAGGGGATAGGGGTGTCCCTGAACTCACTGATTGAAACTCAAGCAGCTAGGCGGAAATGGGTGAGGTTGACAGCACAAGTACAGGTTTTGCTAGAAATCTAAATGAACATCATGAGGAGAGAAAAGGGAAGCACATAGATAACCCAGTCTCAATGTTGGCTCTGCCACCTTTAGGGGTCAGGTCCACCCCCAGGTTGCCAGGGTATCAGAAAAACACTGTGCTGGATTTCAGAGCAGGAGGATGGGAGTCACAGGGTAAAGGGAGGAGACTGCGCAGAGCAGGAGCAGGGGCTACGGGAGTTAGGAAGGGAGCCGAGGGGGAATTTTCCCTTCACAAATGGCAGGGCGAACATTAACACAAGGGTCACAGTATATGCATGGTGTGTCTGCAGTGACATCTTCTGGCCATTTGTGGAGGAAGTTTTCTCTGAGGCATCACCGATTCTGGAGAAAAGGAATTTAGGACAGTTGGGTTGAGGATATATATACACTGGACTGGATATGGATTTCTGTGATTGTGGTACATCATTTAACATAGTTCCAAGGGAAAGACCCCCACTTTTTCTGTGACTGTTACTTTTCCTTCAGTCCCTGTAGCCAGTCAGCTCAGTGCATCCTACTATTGAAATAACACCTGGACCATACTCTTCCTTCCATCTTCACTGTCCCCAAGGTAGTGCAGACTGTCTTGTACCATGGTAGCTTCCTGGTAGTTTTTTTTTAGGGGGCGGAGGGGGAATGGAGTCTTATTCTGTCGCCCAGGCTGGAGTGCAGTGGCACAATCTCGGCTCACTGCAACCTCTGCCTCCCAGGTTCAAGCAATTCTTCTGCCTCAGTCTCCCGAGTAGCTGGGACTACAGGTGTGCATGCCACCACGCCCAGCTTATTTTTGTATTTTTAGTTGAGGTGGGGTTTCACCATGTCGGCCTGGCTGGTGTCGAACTCCTGACCTTAGGTAATCCACCTGCCTTGGCCTCCCAAAGTGCTGGGATTACAAGTGTGAGCCACCAACCCTGGCTGGTACTTATTATTTATATTGTTCACTGGGACAGGGATTTGATATAATTATCTTACTTAATCTTCATGAACATTCTACTGGGGAGGGGATAATTTTAAAGGAGATTGTATTTGTTTTAAAGGAGGTTGAGTTTCAGAAAGTTTCAGTAACTCATTCAGAAGGCAGTAGCTGGGAAATCTCAGATCCCACGTTCTGATCCATCACCCTACACTGCTCCTCTTGTGGCTCCCTCCATGCCCTACAGAGCTTGACTGCTCCTCTTTTAAAATTTTTCAAAGGTATTGGCATGGGGAGGGATAACACTGGGAGAAATGTCTGATGTAGGTGACGGGGGGATGGAGACAGCAAACCACCATGGCATGTATGTACCTATGCAACAATCCTGCAAGATCTGCATATGTACCCCAGAACTTAAAGTACAGGAGAGAGATCCAAGGTGGCCGATCACTAGCAGCTCAGGATTGCAGCTCCCAGTAAAGGCGCAGAGAGCCAGTGGACGCCACACTTACCGATAAATTTTTGCTGCCCATGGACCGGGACATTCCCAGCGGAGGAGCCCCACGCGTCGCCAGCGTGACCCTTTTGGCTGGCGCGGCTTTTTTGCCGGCACCTCGGCTCGGTGGCTCTTGGTGCGGAGTAAATGGGACTGAGTCTCCTTTTGGATGATGTTTGGAGCTCTGTGAAGTCAGAGCAGTCCATCCAGCTGATTGAAAAAGGGACTGAAGAGGGAAGTCAGACCGGAGACCCCTGGGCAGAAAAGCCACGAACTTCAACGCTACTGTTTTAGCTAGCATTGCAGGTCGCCACAGTGAAAATTACATAGATTCCGGAGTTGGGAATTAACAAGCTGGACGTCCACTCAGAGACCTAACTTGAAAGTTGGTAATTACAAAGACGACAGTGGATAAAATCATAAAGATGCCAAGAAGCCACCGTAAAAAAACTGAGAACACTCAAAATCAGAAAGTCTCTCCTTCTATAGAGGACACTAGTTCCTCATCAGTAACAGAAAAAAGCTTGATGGAAAACGAGTGTGAAGAATAATCAGAATTAGGCTTCAGAAGGTGGATAATAAGAAACTTCTGTGAGCTAAAAGAATATGTTCTAAACCAATGCAAAGAAACTAATAACTTTGAAAAAAG
>CAUYQU010049924.1:0-11042 GCA_963574635.1 Cheracebus regulus
GTACAAAGCAGTAGCAGGGACCCATATTGAATCCATTAGTTGTGCAAAACAGCCTTATTAAATTCTAGTGAGATACTGTGGCTTGCTGAAGGCCTGAGCCTGAGGCCCACCAATTGTTAAAAAGAGAAATTGGAGGCCGGGCCTGGTGGCTCACGCCTGTAATGCCAGAACTCTGGAAGGCCGAGACAGGCAGATCACCTGCGGTTGGAAGTTTGAGACCAGCCTGGCCAACATGGTGAAACCCCATCTCTATTAAAAATACAAAAATTAGCTGTGCGTGGTGGGGTGCACCTGAATCTCAGCTACTTAGGAGCCTGAGACAGGAGAATTGCTTGAACCTGGGAGGTGGAGGTTGCAGTGAGTCAAGATCACGCCACTGCACTCCAGCCTGGGTGACAGAATAAGACTCCATCTCAAAAAAAAAAAAAAAAAAGAAAGAAATTAACCGGACATGGTGGTGCACACACCTATAATCCCAGCTACTCTGGAGGCTGAGGCAGAAGAATCACTTGAACCCAAGAAGCAGAGGCTACAGTGAACCGAGAAAAAAAAAAAATTGACTCAGAGGCACTTTCCCTACTTTTTTTTTTTTTTTTTTTGAGACAGTCTCGCTCCGTCCCCAGGCACCAGGCTGGAGTGCAGTGGCATGATCTCAGCTCACTGCAACCTCTGCCTCCCGGGTTCAAGCAATTCTCCTGCCTCAGCCTCCCGAGTAGCTGGGACTACAGTCATGCGCCACCACGCCCAGCTAATTTTTGTATTTTTAGTAGAGACTGGGTTTCACTATGTTGGCCAGGATGTTCTCGATGTCTTGACCTCATAATCCACCCGCCTCAGCCTCCCAAAGTGCTGGGATTATAGGCACACTTTCCCTACTTTAAAAAAAAAAAAAAAAAAAGGTAAACTCATGAAATATACACAGCAAGGCAAAAGGATTTCCCTAAAACAAATAATCAGCCTACACCTTAAAGCGTGTTTGAACAGAATTATGTTACAGCCCAAAGGAGGGGATTTGTAAGAAAGTTTGTTCTGAAAGTAGCAATTCTCAGTATTTCATCTTTACACTCCTAGAGTTTATTGAGGACTTCTAGAGAGCTTTCCTTTGTAGGGGTTGTATCTATTGGTAATTACCATAATAGAAATTAAAAGAGAAAATTTAAAAATATTTAATTTATGTATTTTAAATAATAATGAAAGGTATGTCAACAGAAATAGTATTTTTATGAAAAAAGTTTCAGAAGTGTTTTGTGAGAAGAGTGGCATTGTTTGACACACTTGCAAATCCCTTTAATGTCTGGTTTAACAGAGGACAGGCAGGAGCTCGTGTCCACTTCTGCATTCATTCTTTTGTGACAGCGTATGTCATGGAAACTCCACTCTGGGAAATGCCACTGTGGACTCATGAGAGAATAAGAGCAAAAAAGGCAAATAACATTATAGTAGTATTATAAAAAGAGTTTTGGCCTCAAAACCCCTATCCCCCAGAATAGGGTGTCAGAGACTCCCAGAAATCCTCAGGCCCGGCTGGACAAGATGGCTCATGCCTGTAATCCCAGCACTTTGGGAGGCTGAGGCAGATGGATCACCTGAGGTCAGGAGTTTGAGATCAGCCTGGCCAACAAGATGAAACCCGGTCTCTACTGAAAATATAAAAATTAGCCAGATGTGGTGGCGGGCACCTGTAATCCCAGCTACTGGGGAGGCTGAGGCAGGAGAATCACTTGAACCCGGGAGGCAGAGGTTGCGGTGAGCCGAGATCGAGCCACTGTACTCCAGTCTGGGACCTCAGGCCCCTGTGCTTAGTCGTTGTGAAGAAAGATGCAGCAGGAGGGTGGGGCGCCATGGCTCACGCCTGTAATCCCAGCACTTTGGGAGGCTGAGGCGGCCGGATCACCTGAGGTCAGGAGTTTGAGACCAGCCTGGCCAACATGGAGAAACCTGGCTCTACGAAAAATACAAAAATTAGCCAGGCATGGTGGCAAGTGCCTGTAATCCCAGCTACTCAGGCAGCTGAGGCAGAAGAATCGTTTGAACCCAGGAGGCGAAGGTTGAAGTGAGCTAAGATCGTGCCATTGCACTCCAGCCTGGGCAACAAGAGCAGAACTCTGTCTCAAGATTCAGTGGGAGATGCCACCCTCCAGCTCCTCGCTCCCACAAGCACATCCCCTGCTGAGACCATAGCTTCTAGTGCATGCACTCCAAATTTAGAGTTTCTGAATCCCTCTCAACTTGGATTCACCTCTACAGGAGAACTTCATATTGCCCAAAAGTTATTTGAAAAATCTCACTTCACTCCCATAGGAGATGAAGCTACTCATGGAAATACATATGACCAAGTAGCCTAAAGTTTTAAAATTAAGGACCTGGGACAATACAAGTCGAAATCAGAGGTCAAGGATGGAGAGAAATACAGACTGCCCTTGGTTCTTATGGGCCGTAGACAGGAGCAGTTAATTGGCTCTGAGCTTCCTGGCAAGCCAAATGAAAAGCCACCAGTAGTTCTTATACTAGAATAAGAAAAGATAAGGTTTCCTCTTCCCAGCAGTTAGCTCTCACGGAAATTTCCTGATGAGCCTTCATTGTAATTCTATAATGTTCTCAACAGCATCCCTGCAACCAATGCAGGCACGGGCTTTGTAAGGCAGCTGCTTAAACAGAACAAGGAACGTGGTGCACAGGACAGTTTAGAAAAAGTGATTCTGCAGAAGGCCAGGGCAATTTGAATTCCATAGAGTGTGTCATGGAAGGTTTGGCATTATCCCTGAAGAAAAGCCAAACTATCTGAACAAGCACTTTCCAAACTGAATCCTGAGATATTGTTTCCCGGGGAAATAAAAGGACTCCATAGACTAATACATTTAGAAAACTTTAAATTAAACGAAGATAAGATTTTTAAAAACAAACAGGACTTGGAGTCTTTGCTATGCCCTGAGATGCTCCCAGCAGACAGCGTTTCTAAAACTGACTTGACCACAGAACTCCTTTGAGGCATGTGACCATTTATTACAAGAACATAGCTCAGGAAATGCTGACCTGTCTTCTTGGGAAAGCTGTCATCTTGGGAAAGCTGCTTTAATTCATTGACTCTTTTTTTTCTCATTTGCAAAATGGGAATGATATTGGTAATAGTAACAGTATCAGCAGCTGACAGTTGTCGAGAGCTTTGGACAGTCTGCATAGTTCCATCTCTAGAGACAGCCTTGAAAAACAGAAGTTTTAGAACTGAAATCTTTTTTTATTATTAACTTTTATTTTAGGTTCAGGAGTACATGAGCAGGTTTGTTATATAGGTAAACTCCTGTCACAAGGGTTTGTTGTACAGATTATTTCATCAACCAGCTACTAAGCCTGGTATCCAATAGTTATTTTTTCTCGTCCTCTCCCTCCTCCCTCTCTCCACCCTCAAGCAGGCTCCAGTGTCTCTTGTTCCCCGCTTTGTATCCACTGGTTCTCATCGTTTAGCTCCCACGAATAAGTGAAAACACGCAGTATTTGGTTTGCTGTCCCTGCGTTAGTATGCAAAGGATAATGACCTCCAGCTCCATCCATGTTACCACAAAGGACATGATCTCATTCTTGTTTATGGCTGCATAGTATTCCATGGTGTATAAGTACCACATTTTCTTGATCCATTCTACCATTGATGGGCATTTAGGTTGATTCTATCTCTTTGCTATTGTGAATAGTGTTTCAGTAAACATCCCGTGCATGTGTGTTTATGGTAGAACGATGTATATTCCTTTGGGTATATCCCCAGTAACAAGATTGCTGGGTTGAACGGTAGTTCTACTTTTAACTCTTTCAGGAATCGCCACACTGCTTTCCACAATGGTTGAACCAATTTGCACTTCCACCAACAGTGTGTGAATGTTCCCTTTTCTCCACAACCTCAGCAGCATCTGTCATTTTTTGACTTTTTAACAGTAGCCATTCTGAGTGGTGTGAGATGGTATCTCATTGTGGTTTTGGTTTGCATTAGAACCGATGTCTTAGAGGCTGTCGGGGCCAATCTGTTCTCCCTCTCTCCTTCTCAAAGATGAAGAAACTGAGTCCCAGAAAGATGGAGTGATTTCCCCAGAACTGTGACAGGGGTGCAGCTAGGTCATCTGACTTCTGGAACAACACCCTTTTCTGTGTCATGCTGACTGTGTGCTCTTTAAAACAGAAGCCAGGCCAGGCACAGTGGCTCACGCCTGTAATCCCAGCACTTTGGGAGGCCGAGGTGGGCAGATCACAAGGTCAGGAGTTTGAGACCAGCCTGACCAACATGAAACCCTGTCTCTACTAAAAAGGCAAAAATTAGCTGGGCGTGGTGGCAGCCGCCTGTAATCCCAGCTACTCAGGAGGCTGAAGCAGAGGAATCGCTTGAACCGGGAGGTGGAGGTTGCAGTGAGCCAAGATCACACCACTGCACTCCAGCCTCGGCAACAGAGCAAGACTCTGTCTCAAAAAGAAAAAAAGGGAAAGGAAGAACAAAACGAAACGAAACAGAAGCCAGTGAGCAGAATTTACATTTCTTTTCATGGCTCAAGGTTATCACGACGAGCATCAGCTCTGGGTTTCGAGTGCGAGTGCACGACCACCTTGAGGGCGGTGAAGTTGTGGAAGGCGGTCTGCACATGCTATCGGGACCCTGCCTGCCAAATCCTTTAATCCACTAGGCTGCTTGTGACCCTTTCTTTCTTCTCCCTCCTGTTTGATTCTCAGCCCGACTTCACACATCACCAGGACTGCCTCTAGGGGTTCCCAGCTCCATCCCTGTTTGTTGCCTCTAATTGGCTTCACCTGACACTCAAATTCACCTCAAAACATTGCATACCGGAGAAAAGATGGCGTGTTTCTTTATTTTGAAGATAATGCAGGGGTCATAGTGAACAATAAAGGCGAGATGAAAGGTTCTGCTATTACGGGACCAGTAGCAAAGGAGTGTGCAGACCTGTGGCCCCAGATTGCATCCAATGCTGGCAGCATTGCATGATTCTCCAGTATATTTGTAAAAAATATAAAACTTTAAAACCATTAAAAAGTATTTGTTGGCAAAAAAAAAAAAAAAAAAAAAAACGCCAAATGAAAGAAAGCGGCTTCCTCAAGAAGTGTGGTGGCTCATGCCTATAATCCCAGCATTTTGGGAGGCTGAGGTGGGTGGATCACTTGAGGTCGGGAGTTCAAGACCAGCCTGGCCAACATGGTGAAACCCATCTCTACTAAAAACACAAAAATTAGCCAGGCAAGGTGACGGCACCTGTAATCCCAGTTTACTCAGGAGGTTGAGACACAAGAATCGCTTGAACGCAGGGAGCAGAGGTTGCAGTGAACCTAGACTGCACCACTACACTCCACCCTCCGTGACAGAGCAAGACTCTTGTATCCAAAAAAAAAGTCACAGAAAAGCGATGACGCACTATGCACTCTTTACAAGTGAATGCCTGGGGTGCTCCATCTTGGGAGGAGGGATGCCTCTGGGGGACGGAGTTAACGCTGGGCTCCTTGCCTTTTTAGATCCAGCAGTTTATCCAAGACCTGTCGGACATCTGGGCAGAGGTGAAAAAGAAGGAACAGCAGCAAGTCCGAGTCTAAGGCGGCAGCCTGGTTCCAGAACGTCCTGAGTTAGAGACCGTGAGAGGATAAGCCAGGAGCCTGCAGTCCAGTCAGTCCAGTGGGGACTGACACCCCTGTGCCTTCCTGCTGGGGAGCACCTGGCTGTTTTCCCCCTGGGCCTCACTCAATCCCTGAAAACGATCAATATTATAAGAAGTGTGTTCTCAAGTTCTCGCTCTTCCTTTGGTATTTTATTCATGGGGAAGTGTGTCAGTGAAGGGATCCCCCACAAGCACTCGCTCTCGAAGCTGTTCGCCTAGGCTGCCTGGGAGCTAGAAACCACATCTTAGGTCTGGTGTCCTCTCAGCTTTGGACGCGCACACAGTCAGTGTTCAGATGGGCAACAAACCAGAACATCGGTACAGGGGACCCTTCCCGAATCCACCACTTCAAATGTTTATTTTTATTTTATTTATTTATAGATGTATTTATTTATTTATTTTGAGACAGAGTTTCACTCTTGTTGCCCAGGCTGGAGTGCAGTGGTGCGATCTCGGCTCACCACAACCTCTGCCTCCCGGGTTCAAGCAATTCTCCTGCCTCAGCCTCCTAAGTAGCTGTGACTATAGGCATGCACCACCACGCCCAGCTAATTTTGTATTATTTTTAGTACATACAGAGTTTCTCCATGTTGGTCAGGCTGGTCTCAAACGCCCCCAATCTCAGGTGATCCACCCACCTCAGCCCCCCATGGTGCTGGGATTAACAGGCATGAGCCACGATGCCCAGCTTTTTTTTTTGGAGATGGAGTTTTGCTCTTGTTGCCCCGGCTGGATTGCAATGCCATGTGCAATCTCAGCTGACTGCAACCTCCACCTTTCGAGTTCAAGGGATTCTCCTGCCTCAGCCTCCTGAATAGCTGAGATTACAGGTGCCCGCCACCATGCCCAGCTAATTTTGTATTTTTAGTAGAGACGGGGTTTTGCCATGTTGGTCAGGCTGGTCTCAAACTCCTGACCTCAGGTGATCTGCCTGCCTCAGCTTCCCAAAGTGCTGGGATTACAGGCGTGAGGTGTTTCTAATTTGGGTGCAAAGACCCACTAAAAGCTATGAAGGCAGCTTCCCAGTTCTGAGCTGCAAAGGTGCTGAGTTGAGAACTCTTCCCTGACTTCAGGAGCAAGCTCTGCTCCCCTACCCAACTGTGTGCCCTAAAACATGCAATCAAGACCGGGCGCCATGGCTCACGCCTGTAATACCAACACTTTTGGAGGCCGAGGCGGGCAGGTAACGAGGTCAAGAGATCAAGATCATCCTGGCCAACATGGTGAAACCCTGTCTCTACTAAAAATACAAAAATTAGCCAGGTATGGTGGTGCGTACCTGTAGTCCCAGGTACTTGGGAGACTGAGGCAGGAGAATCGCTTGAACCAGCGAGGTGGAGCTTGTAGTGAGCAGACATCACGCCATTGCACTCCAGCCTGTTACAGAGCAAGTCGAAAAAAAAAAAAAAAAAATCTAGTGTCAGCAATGCTAAGGAAGGAAGAGCCCGCAGGCCACCAGTAACTAGGGAGGGATCACTAATGTGCCAACTGACAGGCTAGGCTCAGGCGCATCTCAGCAGCCTGGGATGATGGATTAAAACCAGCCAAACTCAACTCAATCGAGGTCAATGTAAAGTCTCAAACTTAGGTTCAAAAACTCAACTGCACGTTTTTCAATCAATAGCAAAAGCCAAGTCAGAGAGCCGTGGGGAAGTAACATTTATTCAACAGGGGCTTCATTTGTATCCGCCTCTTGAAAACCCAGTGAGGCATCATTATCCTGACTTGCCTGAGAATACTGGCTATAGGCCAACAGTGCCAGGAGTCACCCTTGGGTCCACTCTTCCTGAGCCTGGCCTCCCCCTTTCGACCAGTCTGCCTCCCAGAAAGGAGGGGTCCTGTGCTTTTGTCCCCAAAGCAGGCTGAGGAGCAGACTCGAGCAAGGCTCCGTGTCTCCTCCCTGGTCCTGCGATCCTGGAGGGTCCTCAGACTGCCCAGATTCCTGTTGCCTCAGGGAAGGCACTGCGGCAGCTGCCCTGCCAGGACCGCTGTGTGGGCTGCAGTAACCCCTCACCTTCACACACCACGCCTTACAGCAGTGGTTCTCAGGTGTGGTCCCCAGATCCGCAGCGTCAGCATCGCCTGGCAACTTTGCCAATGAAATTCTCCGGCCCAACTCCAGACCTGAGAACCAGAAACTCCAGGGGTGGGACCCAGCACTCAGGGTTTTAACAAGCCCTCCATGCAATTCTGATGTGTCCTCAAGTTGAAGAACCACTACCCAACAATGACCAAATGCTTTCGAGTATCTGGGCTCCATTCATTTCCTACCTCATGAGGCAATGCATGTCTACCTGGGTCAGCGTTTAGCCAGAGAAGTAGATAGATAGATAGATAGATAGATAGATAGATAGATGGATGATAGGTAAATAGTAAATAGAAGATAGTAGGTAGGTAGATAGGAGATAGACAATAGTAGATGATAGAGAAGATAGATAAATAGTAAATAGAAGATAGATAGATAATGGATAAATAGTAAATAGAAGACAGATAGTAGGTAGATAAACAATAGTAGATAGATAATAGATGGATAGATACATAGATACACAGATAGATACATAGACACATAGATGGTAGAGAGAGAAAGAGAGAGACCCTTCTGATACATGTGAAGGGCTTTATTTCGGGGATTTGACCTTAGGCAGTCGTAGGCACTGGGTAAGCAGTGTCTATAAAGCAGCTGTCTTCCCATGTGATGCTGGAGCTTGAAGTTTGCAAGGGAGATGTTTGGGAAAGAAGCATAGAGGTAAAGTGGGGGAGATCAAGGGCAAGTCAGAATCCATAAGCACAGGCTGGAGACCCAAGGACAGACAGACCAAAACCCATGTCAGTTCTTGTTGCTTCTGAAATTTGTGGTGTAGGTGTCCTGCCAAAGCCAAGATCCTTCATCCTGGAACCGAACACATACACCTGGCCCAGGGGCTGGAGACTGAAGGGGGCTCCAGGGAAGGGTGGCGGGTGCAGGCCTGGCCACCAGCTCACACTAGCGCCACGAGTCAGCAGGGCCACAACAGCATGTGTGAGCTACAAAGAGGGCTGCTGCTCCCACCCACCCCCGACCCCTCCATGGGAAGCTCTCAGTGACCCACAATAACAAGACACACCCAAGAAAAGGAACTCTAAGAATACCATTCAGCCTAGGCAAGCTGACTCATCCCAAAGTCTCCAGGCTACCATCATCTCCATTTCACAGGTGAGGAAACCATGGCGTAGCTGCCTCCAGAAGAGAGGAACGGATGCTGGGAGGCTGCAGTCTCACTGGCTGGCCCTGGCCAAACAGACGTCTCTAGGGGATGAAGGGCAGAGGTCACCTCACAAACCCAGGATGGGCGAGTGCCAGGGCGGTGCTTGGAGGGGGATGAAGAGGTCAGGGCCCTCCAGAAACGGTGTTGGGTGAAGGATATGCTGCTGAAATAACTTCCCGGCATTCAGCCTCCTGGGCTGGGTCCTGGGAGGCAGGAGAAGGCACAGAACTGGCAGTTCCCCCAACTTCCCAATATACACAGTTCCCCCCACACCCACATCTGCTGCTGTCTCCGTAAGGTGGTGTTTGAGAAGCCCAGCCTGCTAGGCCTGAACACACTTCCTCCTGGAGTGTGTGAGGCCCCTCGGCACCACCCCCCAGCACCACCCAGGGTCTTGTGCCAGAAGCCCGAGGCCCTCGCTCTGCCTCCTTCCTCTGTGCTCCCTACTCGGCTTCACCGCCCTGTGGCACCAAGTTTCCTGCTTGACTGAAACAGGGACTTCTGAGGGTCACACTCAGAACTCCTGTGATCACACATAAGCTCATCCTAACTTATGCTGATATTGTATGTGTATGCTCTAAGTGTGCATAACTCACCCGATACATGTGTATGCCTGTGCAGGCTCTAAGTGTGCATAACTCATCCTGATACTGCATATGTATGACCAGCATCTGCATGTTATACATGTATATAACTCACTCTGATATTGTTGCTTTTTTCAGACTTAAAAAGGGGCCCAGCCCCAAGGCAGAAGAAATTCTGCAGGTGTAGGCAGATTTCTTGAATACAAGAGAAGCCACAAATCCACAAACTTACTGAAGCCCACAGAAACAGGGAGAACAAATGCAAAAGGCGCAGGGATTCTCAGGCACTGGAGTGATGGGGGCTTCCCAACGGGAGGGTCACGGCAGCCACAGACAGGCCTTCGCTCCTTCCCTATCCCACCCCAGCCCCTGCTCAGGCCTTCAGCATGGCTCCCTGGAGCCCTGTAGCCACATAAAGAAGCGAAGACTGGCCAGGTGAGGTGGCTCACACCTATAATCCCAGCACTTTGGGAGGCCAAGGTGGGCAGATCACAAGGTCAAGAGATCAAGACCATCCTGGCCAACATGGTGAAACCCCATCTCTACTAAAAATACAAAAAATATATATATATAATCTAGGCATGGTGGTGCGTGCCTGTAGTCACAGCTACTTCGGAAGCTGATGCAGGAGAATCACTTGAACCTGGGGGGCGGAGGTTGCGGTGAGCCAAGATTTCGCCACTGCACTCCAGCCTGACAACAGAGCAAGACTCCATTTCGAAAAAAGCAAAAAGCCAAGACTACCCAGTCAAGAGGGATTCCAACTCTCAGATCCACAAGATCATGCTCTAAGAACAAGGAGATGAAGTTAAGGGTTTGACTGGAGTTTTTCCCAGCAAGAAAAGACACTAACTCAGCAAACCACCATGGCACGTGTGTACCTATGTAACAAACCTGCACATTCTGCACATGTACCCCAGAACTTAAAGTATAATTAAAAAAAGAAAAGACACTAACTCGTAAGAGCAGAAATAACTGATTGTTTCCAGAAATGAATGGTTCTCATCAGCAAAGGCAGGAAGTAGGGCTCTGGGTGTTTTATGGATAAAGGGAGGGAAAAGGAGGGAAGCCTTTCAGGAGCTCCTTCTCAAGGTAGAGCACTCGGTTCCCCTCTGAACCTGGTTCCCCTCCAAATCTGTGAGCTCTTCCTGATGAGTGGGAGTAGGGGAAGGACAGATGAGGGGGTTGGAAGGGCTTGGGGGACTAAGAGCTGAGCCTGCAAACAGGCAGGTGGGCAGACAGCCGCATGTCTGTTACAACACCCTGCTGGACACACAACCTCCAAACTGCTGCTGAGGATGGGGTTAGAAGAAAGCTTTGAGCCCTCTTCCAGGTGACCTCAGGCTCCCTGGAGTAGCTGAAGAGCCTCTGCTTCTGTGGGATCAGCTACTAGTCCTTGGGATCAGCCCTCTTCCTCACATGATTTCACCCTCAAAGCCCTTTCCTCAGCTTCCAGGCCAGGGTCCCACATATTACAGACGAGGCTTTTGGTCAGCTGGAAGGGCTCTAGAACCTTCTGCTTCTCCTTTCAAGCCATCTTAAGTTTGATCACTTGGGCATCTGAGTGAGCTTCT
>CAUYQU010049925.1:0-68336 GCA_963574635.1 Cheracebus regulus
AGAAATAGGAACACTTTTACATGGTTGGTGGGAGCATAAATTAGTTCAACCATTGTGGAAGACAGTGTGGTGCTTCCTCAAGGACCTAGAAATAGAAATTCCATTTGACCCAGCAATCCCATTACTGGGTATATATCCAAAGGATTATAAATCATTCTACCATAAGGACACATGCACACGAATGTTCATTGCAGCACTGTTTACAATAGCAAAGACCTGGAGCCAACCCAAATGCCCATTGACAATAGACTGGACAGTGAAAATGTGGCACATATACACCATAGAATAGTATGCAGCCATAAAAAATGATAAGTTTGTGTCCTTTGTAGGGACATGGATGAATCTGGAAACCATCATTCTCAGCAAACTGACAGAAGAACAGAAAATCAAACACTGCATGTTCTCACTTATAGGTGGGTGTTGAACAATGAGAACACATGGACACAGGGAGGGGAGCATCACACACTGGGGTCTGTTGCGGGGGGCAAGGGATGGACAGCAGGGGTGGGTGGGGAGGTTGGGGAGTGATAACATGGGGAGAAATGCCAGATGTAGGTGACGGGGGATGAAGGCAGCAAACCACATTGCCATGTATGTACCTATGCAACAATCCTGCACGATCTGCACATGTACCCCAGAACCTAAAGTACAATAAAAAAAATTCAAATGCATAAATTTTACTATTTTTTCTAAAGTCCTTTTAATATTACTGCTATTTTATCAAAAATCTATTTTATTTTTTTGTGTGTGATTTTTGTGTTGCCTTCCTTCTTTCTTCTGATGACTTTAAATGTTTATTTAATACGTATTTTAGTTTGACAGTGAGTTGATTTTTTTAGCATTTCCTTAGTAATAGTAATAGCATAAATTAACTTACTTTGCTGGATAATTACTCATTTAATACTACTACTTTGTATTGAGTACTTGTTTTTACTTTGTAAACATATCTTTGTAGGTTACAATTTGTTGTATTTTATTTTGAAATTTAGAGGAGATCTCTTTTAATAGAAACCACCAGAGTGTCCACAATAAATGGTCATTTCTGACACAGGTTGGATTTTCTTTATCTTTCTAGTTTACTATTGCTATTCTTGGAGCTTTCTTTTTAAGCCTCTATTATGTGTAATAAATGCTTTTAACTCTTTTTTCCTCTTTTAAATTTATTTGAAAGGAAACTGTAACTCATCTATTTTTCCTTATCTTTTAAAATATTAACATTAACATAGGTTTTTAGGGCCAGGCGCAGTGGCTCATGCCTGTAATCCAGCATTTTGGGAGGCTGAGGCGGGCAAATCACCTGAAGTCAGGAGTCTAAGACCAGCCTGGCCAACATGGTGAAACCCCGTCTCTACTAAAAGTACAAAAAAAAAAAAAATTAGCCCGGCATGGTGGCAGGTGCCTTTAGTCCCAGCTACTTGGGAGGTTTAGGCAGGAGTATCACATAAACCCAGGAGGCAGAAGTTGCAGTAAGCAGAGATTGCATCACTGCACTACAACGTAGACGACAGAGCAAGACTCCATCTCATAAAACAAAACAAAGAACGTGGGGTTTTAGGACTCTTCATATTTTCCCTCCTATGTTTTTCTGTTTTTAAATTAGCAGACTACTTGTCCTCTCTCAGAAACAGGAATCTAGGCAGCCTCTTGGCCTGCCCTCTGTTAGCAGATGATGTCAGTTTTAACAAATCTGGCTACAAGTGTTCTTAGGTCCTTCCAACAATCTTAATGGACATGTGGGCTACATATCAATGGAAAATGGGGCTCAGTCAATGATAATTTAAACTCTTTTCCAGCTGTTCTATTTAACACCTAAAGGACACATTAATATAACTTCTATTCTGAGTTCCTTTTCAACCTAAGTGTAATCTGCAGCACAGACTTTCACACTAGCCACATACTCTAGCCCACAGACAAGGTCCATGTGAAGGAATTCTGGAGCAACAACTCTGGGAGCAAAATGGACTGTGCTCTAATTTTACAAAAACTTCTTGTTAGAGGTGATAGAGGTGAGGAAAAAAAAGCTGTATGTATTGCTAGCAAGAAGGTTGGTCTAAAAGTGAAGTGACCTTGACATCTGGCAATTAGCAGAGCTTTTGTATGTTTTAGGTCCTGTAGATCAAGGCTGGTCATAGGACCAGTGAACCAAGAAATGGGTGTGGTGTGGGGGGTGAGGCAGATGCTCTCTAAGAGCAATCAACTGTTTTCAATTCTATGAAAAGATCAATATCTAAGAGTAAGCCCAGGACAGTGCATTTAAAACTTAACCATGTCTTTTCTCAGAAAATGTGATCAAAAACACAAGTCTCAGAAAGTACTTTTATGTTCTCTTTGTGGTTTGGAGCTCAGAAGTGTAAATGGGGAGAGTACACTTCAGGTTTACATCTTTTTTGTTTTGCTTTCTGGCATAAAGATTTTAGTTGTTTATACTCTTGGGAACCTTTTGCTTACATACATCCCATTGGAGGTCAGCTTTGCCCTGCATGGACGGCAAACCGCAGCACTAAAAAGTGCCACCAAAACAAAATGAAGGTAATGTCACAGATACCACTAATTCACCAAAGACTAAAAGGGATGCCTACATTTATTTTCCTTGTCCTTTAGTCTAAAAGGAAGCTTTAGCTGAGAAGTTAAAGGGACAAGTTATCTTGTCATGTCTATAAATGACAGAACAAAATCCACAGTAAAGTTTTGAAAAACTGTATAGGTACAAGAAAAATAACCCTGGGATTATTGGTACAAATGGGCAAACTACTGGTCTACCAGCAGCTGTATTTCCTAATGTTACACTTTGCCTACAGTTCTAACCCATAACTACTAAACAGGAAGGTATTCTTTCCTTTCTCTCAGCTCAGCCACCTTCTGTAATTTCTCTTACATTGATAGTGAGCGATTACAATGCCTGCCAAGATAAAATGATAGGCTTGTTAAATATATGTTTTGTACAACCACAGCAGAAGGAAGAATTCCTAGCTTTCCCAAAGCCAAATGTAATTTTATTCAAAGCATCTCAAACTACTTGTGGGGAAAGAATAATTTTATTTTTAAAATTTCTAGTGCTGATTCTTTCATAAAATATAGTAAAAATCAATTACTACAAAATTATTAAAAAGGCATCAAATGCAGATCTTTTTAATTATTAGATTCAACAGACATGAAATTTCTTTGCCAAATGACTATAAAAGTTTCTAAAGACTTACTCTCAATTTCAGTACTCATCTTGTCAGAGATGAAAATTTGCAGCTCTGCAAGTGGCCTGTTGATGGCCTTGGAATATCACCTTTCTCCAGCTAAATATTCTGAGTGAATATTGTGATTAATCTTTTTCTGAATGCACATCAATTGAAATATTTCTTTGTATGTTTACATCTATCTATCATCTATCTATCCACCTACCTATTTATCATCTATGATTTACCTATCCATCATCATCTATCTTTACTTTGTATATTATGATTCCCTAATTTCAGATCATATGCTTAAATGCTATTTTATTTTCTTTTCTTTTTAAATTTGTTTAACTTGTGGCTACAAAAAGATCTCTCACTAATGGATCCCAAACCAATTGCCAAAAAGCTGGGAAGAATGTGGTGTGTGTGTGTGTGTGTGTGTGTGTGTGTGTGTGTGTGTGTGTGTGTGATGTTGGTTATTCTATAACAATTTACTGTAATGTGTTAAGCACTTGTGGGAGAGTAGTCACTTGGCTCTGTTTAGTGAATGTTCTTTTCATATTTTCTGACTGCAGATTTTTAAGTAACTAATAAAAGTCACATGAAAAAAGTGAATTTGTTTATATTTTAGGCTTCATTTCTTTTATTTCTTAATATTAATCTTAAGGGTAATGCTTTGATGTCAGAAACGTTTTTGGATATTCTTTGGTTATATCTCAAGATTTCACAATGAAATGCTTAACTGACCAATCTGTTTTCTTTTTTACTGTTCTTTTTTTTTGTCATAGTGTTAATTTTAAAAAATTATGTTCCACTTAGTTTGCTTCTTAAATTATTTATTACTTCTCATTTTTAAAGGTGAAGGACTTAGTTAACAATCTTTTTCAGTCTCTATGTCTTAATTCTGTTTTCTATGACCTGCAGAGACCAAAATTAGCATATCTGGGACCTAACGCTCCTTGCGATTGCTTTGTTTATCCTAGATTTGCATTGATTTTCATCTAAACCCTTGTTTTCTGAAAGTCTAAAAGACAAAATCTGAAGCTATTCATCTTCTTGTATTTTTAATATTACTTACCTTCCTCCTGGACTCATGTAAGATTATCCTTGCATTTGGACAGGAGGGAAAAATATTGTCTTCTAAATTCTCTGTTGAAGCTCTACAACAAAAGAGATTAATGAACAAAAACTAACAAAGGTTTACCAATATGCATATCGCGTATATACATAAGAGAAATTCAGGGATGAATAAAGTAAAAAGGTTTGGTTAGAACTCGGACATATATAGCAAAGGAACAATAAATTTTTAGAGAAGTGACAAGACAGGGGAAAGAGACCTGTAATCTCTAGGAATAGTAAATTGTGGGAGTACAACTATATGAGAAACAAGTGGTAGTCAAAGTCTACTTGGTAAAGTTTATTATGCAGACCCCTCTGGTACCATCTCCAGGCTGACAAGGATCTAACGCTGTCTTTAATGATTAACTTTCATCCTTCTTGGTACAGAGGTAAAAAGGGGCAATTTTGCAAATATACTTCCTACTTTTAGGAAAATAGGTGGAGGGCAGAGAGCTTTTTTTAATTATTATTTCCTGTTATCTATTTCTTCACAATCGTTTTTACTCAAAATAATTCTTATGCCAAAGTGGCATTTTTTGCTCCTTGTCACATTTAAGGTCATAAAACTTGAAAATTAGAGGAAGATTTTTCTCTTTCAATATTGCTTCTAAGACAAAAATAAATGATAAATTAAAATTAATGTATGTATGAGATTTCATATCTGAGGTTTTAAAAGTAATGTGCAATGAAAAATCACATCTCTAATCACACAAAAATAAATACAGATTATGAAATACAAACAAGAGCTAAAGAATCAAGAGGAAAAAGTAGATTAAAACCTATAGAAAAATCTATTCTGAAACAGTACTTGGATTTGAGAAGAAAGTTAAGTTGCTTTCTTGTATAGCATAGTAATTAAGAGCATGGACTCTGGAGCCAGATCCCTACATTAAAATATATGACACCATTAATGTAATTGTGACTTGGGGCAAACAACCTCCTAAGTCTGAAATAAGTGGGGATAAAAAGAATACCTCTCTCATGGTATCATGAAGAATAAATGATTTAATAGATTTAAAGCATTTAGAATAGTGGCCTAGAACTATAGGTATAAAGATGAATGTGACATACTTTATATTTTTTGAGAGCTATCAGTAACTCTTATAAGCAAAATGTAAAACAGTGAAAGTTAAATACTCGAAGATGGACAAATGATGGACAGATAGATGGGCATAGTAATGTAGTCATTAGAGTATCTATTCAGTAAATAAAGAAACTAAGACCCAAAGAGTTTGTGATCTCTCGGTTAGCAAGACCAGGGCTGAGAATAAAATTTCTTTTGCCACCTCAAAGGAGAGGACTAAAGAGGGAGGCTTTTTTCCTCTGTGCAGCATAGGCTCAGTTTCTTTTTTTTTTCTTTCTTTCTTTTATTTTTTTTTTTGAGATGGAGTTTCATTCTTGTTTCCCAGGCTGGGGTGCCATAATACTATCGTGGCTCACTGCAACCTCTGCTTCCTGAGTTCAAGCGATTCTCCTGTCTCAGCCTCCCAAGTAGCTGGAATTATAGGCACATTCCACCAAACCCGGCTAATTTTTGTATTTTTTTTTTATTTTCTAAAAAATAATATATTGATGGTGTTAACCTCTGAATTTAAATTTTCTTTTTCTATAGAAAAAAATAACACACACACACACACACACATAGAAAGACAGTTTTTACAGTAGTTTCACACATACAAGAAAATGATGACAAGTATATTTTAAAACCATAGTTACTTTAAAATGTAGTTATGACAAAAATCATAAAATGTTTACAATTAATTTTTGGTTTGCTCTAATACCTTAGGTATTGCAAAAATAATGTACAGAACAATACTACACACTAAAATCAAAATTATAACAAAGTTTCAATACGGATATGAATACATAAATTTCTATAAATATCATATTAACAGTACATAATAGCCACCTTTTACTTGTTTTTCCATGTTTATAACCAAAAGAAATTGAGTAAATACTAATTATTTGATTTAGAAGTACCTAAAAGATTACTCCCAAAATATGTCATTTTTACTGATGGTCCACTTTAGTAACCTATAGTTACCAGAGCATTTTTGTATTTTTAGTAGAGACAGTGTTTCACCTTATTGGTCAGGCTGGTCTCGAACTCCTGACCTCAGGTAATCCACCCGCCTCAGCCCCGCAAAGTGTTGGGATTACAGGCGTGAGCCACTGCACTTGGCCAAGCTCAGTTTTTTTACTTACTAGCTGCATGGTCTTTGGGAAGTTGTTGAGCTGCCCTGAGCATCTATGAAACAGAGATGCTCTATAATAGTACTTGCCTCTGAAAATTGCTGTGAGTATTAAATGAGATGATATGTATAAAGTGCTGTGCAGAGTGCCTGGCTCACAGCAAGCATTCAATAGATTTTAACCTCTATTAATAGTTACATAAATATTTTATTTCACTTCATTTGATACAGCAATTTGGAGAGTAGATTACATGCCTGGAGACATATAGTCAAGATTAGTACTATTTTTGTATCCAATTTTTGCTTCTGAATAAAGAATACAAGACGGAAACAATAAAAAATAATAAATACATAGAGATAAATACTATAATTACAAGGCAAAGTCTTCCCAGAAGAAGTAATTAATTACAAAATGAAGTGACATGAGTTTTCCTCTTTTCTCTTTAAGCTCTCACAAGAGGCTATAAAATACTTCAAAATACTCCACCATCTGAGCTTCAGAAAAAAATAGAAGAAAAAAAAACCTCTGGACAATACAGTCTATATGAAGTCCCTTGGGCAATTCCTGGTACCCAAAAGGTGTTGAATGTAAGTTGAATTGCCTCTTTATGTAAATGTTTATATTCTTCTCTCCACAAATACCCAGTATCTCCAAAGTAGGTTTGTCAACCTCAAGGTCTGAGTAATGCCAAAAAAAGAAAAAAAAAATCTCTCTTTGTAGGGGTAAGTTATGGCATTCATTTGCACATGATTTGTATGAATAAGAAAGCATCTAGAAATATGTGCTTTTAAGGGCTGATTTTAAAATGTCATACGGTCAAACCTCTGGAAGCTGTCAGTTTTTTTTGAAAAATGATTGTGGCCTGAATGATAATGAGTGTCACTGGCAACCGAATAAGTTGGAGAGCTCTTGGAAGCAAGACTTATGATGAGAAAAATCACAATTGAGTTCTATGGTGCCGAGGTGCTATTGTGTAAGCTGTTCAGTTGCTGATTCAACATGAGTTCCCTCAGGCCTGGGGATGTAGAGGAACCTGCATCTGGCACTGGAGGCAGCCAGTGAAGTGTGGGATAGAACCCTGTTCAGGTGTTCAGGTTCCCGTCGGAAAGACAACACATACACTCACAAGTCAACAAAATTACATTGTCCAAGGTCAATAAAAATTCTGTAATGGGGAATTACAATGCAGAATGCAATTCAGGCCAGATGAGAGGTATAAGCAGTAATGTCTTTGAGTTATAGGGACAAGAAGGCACTGAGGAACGCAAGGACCAGGGAAGGCTTCATGGAAGAGGTGAGATCTTGAGCTGACACTCAGTGGATGTGCAGCAGCAGGAGATGCATGAAAGAGCTGAGTTGCCAGGGCCATGAGAAGGGATTGCTGCTATATAAGGGGAGCAGACAAAATAATGTTCCACATTTGGGAGACCTACTGGGGCATCTCTTAGTATTATCCTGCTATGGCTTGATAAAATTTGGTAACTAGGGGCCTAGACCCTCAGGAATGGTGGTTTCGATAGCCCCTCCAGGAAAGTCACCTACCCTGACAGGGGCACTAGCCAAAGCTTCCTGGGGAGTCTAAAACAGTGTCAGAGAAGGGGGATGATGACCATTACTTATGGCCTCGGGTCTAAATGCTACAACAGATTACTTTATTCCACTAACTTTTCCATTTATAAATTTTCTCCCAGAAATTGTGACTAACCATAAAATGTAAGAATCTGTGACAAGAGACAAACTTAAAGTGCCCTCCCAGAGGATTTCAGGGCAATGTTTCCAATGTCTGATTGGCTATTGGGAATACAATAACCCAGCTCCTTTGTCTTAAGACATGACCACCCCTAGGGTATATTTTATACTTTAGAGCCTTCTGCAGAACAGGCTTCAGTTGGGGCGTCCTGATAAATTATGCTTCTGCTTGGGTTCTTTCCTTCCCTCTCCTGCTTCCTGTCCCCACTTCATGTAAGGGAACATCCTTAATACATCATTTATACTGGGACCCCTGCATCAGGGTCTGCTTCTGGACCTACAAGAAACATGCATTGGATGTGGATTGAGCGAAGTTTTAAAGGATAGAATAAGCATGTTTAATTTGCTTGAGGTGACTCTTCTCATTTAGATAGAAAAAGAGTGACTGAACATTCTGGGAACGAGTTTGGAAATCCAGTTATTGGATGGTGTTTTTCAGAAACTTAATGGAGCTAATAAAATTCATAATTCTTTTTTTTGCCTGCTTATCAGCTGAGGTAGCTTATTACACATACAACAGCTTAGACTCACCTGAAATATGATAGAGTCTGTGTTCTTTGTGCTACAAGAACCCATGACTTTCTACCTAGGGGCTCCATCTGCCATGGTAATATGCTTGACCTGATGTCAAGTGGGCTGAAACACAGGGAATTGATATCCTCAGGGCAGCTCTCAACTAACAGCCAATAAGGATTCTTATATTAAATATTTCAGATTTCTCACTGCTCAGAGAGAAATCTGAGGCTGTTCTACTCCATCTCCTAAAGATTGAGACCTTGCTTCCTACAATCACATTCCCCTTTAGCTTCTTTTTCTTGCTTCTCTCATTCTCCAGCCCCCTACTGATGTTTCCTGGGATTCCATTCCAAGTCTATTTGCAATAATCCTGCGTCGGAGTCTTCCTCTGGGGAAACCCAAATTAAACCATTCAGTTTCTACCTCAGACCTTTCCTATCCCCCTGAATGCCCTCTCCTTAGAAGCATGTCTATAAGAGGCAATTCACCTATGGCACTACTCTGCAGTTTTGGGGTATGCTCCTTCTGAAGTTATTTTATACTCTATAACTCATGTTTATGAATATCGTTAGTAAGGATACATACTTTCTTTTTTTAAATTATGACTATGATCTGAACAATCATGAGTGATTTTGTAGACAATACATTTGGGATAAAGAAAATCAAGACTCATATTAAGGAAATCATAACCATCCCAGAAGTGGGGCACAGCTATTCTGCAAGTCACCAATTCAGCCAGTATTATCAAGCCTTGGTCATGCATAGGGAACTGTGTGGGAGTCAATATAGTTGTGAGTGTGGATTTGACTTTGAGGAATACATCCCATAGTCATGAAAGCCAAGAGGATGTTCACATTGGTTAATTAAAAGAGGATGAAACTGATTTCAGTATGTGGCTTGCTCAGAAGCTGTCCCAAGAGTTAGCTTTTAAGGAGAAATTTTCTTCTGGGTTTAAGTAAAAAAAAGTCAATCATGAAGTAAGTGAACATCCAGACCCCCAAAGTGGCTGGTTACCATGTTCTAATATTCATTAGGTTTCATGAGATGTAACACAATTAGTTACAAAAATCAACTATTTCATATCATACCTCTTAGAGTCTTCAGCTTTTGCTAATTGCTTTATGTGAGTTTGTCTTGTTTCTACAGGATTTGAGATGTGTTCTATAAACCCAGTGTATTGTACAATTTTGAACACATATGGTGAATTCACCCAGTTTTTAATTTCATAAGGTTTTTAAAAGTACTTACGGTGCTCCAGGCACTGCCTTCTGAGAACAGATGCCACTCACTACTGCAACCCTATGTCTCCCCTTGTCATGAAAAAGCATCAAAGAACACATGATCTTGAACTGCAGGGAGTTCCTGGTCTAGCTTCAGAGACAGAGAAAGAAGGAAGAACTTGCTAAATTGTGTGGTAAATGCTGTGACTGGAAAGGGTAGGGAATAGAGGAATTTCAGCCAAATTCAGCTTCAAGGTGGCAGAGAACACTGGGGGCTGAAGTGGAGCCTGGGATAAATCCAGAGGCGGTATTTTCTAAATTCTTGTATGCACCCATTGAGACTTAGCCAGTTGGAGGGAGGGCATTGGAGGTGGACCCCAGACATGGAGAAGAGCAGACAGTGCAGGAAAGCAGCTGGAGGTTTCACACAGCTGGAACGTAGAGTTGGCTAAGGGCTGGCAAGGAAAGGGGTTGACCTGAAACAAGGAAGGCTTGAACGTTGTGCTATGTAGCCTAGGCTTTCCTGGAAGGACAATAGGGAGAGACAGAAAGATTTGAACAGGTTGCTAACAATCAGATTTTCACTTTTGTTCATTCTGGATGCTCTGTGGGAACTCAATTGTGAGAAAAAAGAGTGGAAGGAAGGTGGCCATTTGGGATAGTAGTACAGTAGCCTTGGAGGGTTGTGGTGACATACTGGTTGGGTCAGCATGAGGGCAAATAGAGAGATGTAGAAATGGGTATTCAAAGGGAAAGAAAGGCTATGTGTAAGCAGGTAGGTGGGGCAGGGACAGGCAGGCACGGGAAGGAAGTGTGTCACCTGCAAGTAAGTGAGCTGGGCTGAGGAAGGATGTATGCCTCTGCTTCTTAGCCTTATTTGGGGTGGGAGTGGGGGTGGGCAGGACCAGCAGCCTCCTTCCTGTCCCTGGTCTTTCTCTTTGATATTGTCTCTGTGTGAAACTCTTCTAGAAGATCTTTGATCACGTGTGGCCTACCACAAACCCTTTCATTTGCTGACAAAACCTGCTGGCAAAGCAAAAACCTCTACATCCTGTTCTTTGTCTCATAGCTGATTAGCTGAGATAATAACTCTGCTCTCTGAAGCTTACTAAGAAAAACCACCAGCACTACCGAGAAATGTTTTGGAAAGTTAAGAAAATGTGACGTCTGCAGTTTGCAAACTGACCACAGTGTTAAGCCACACCCTTTGGATTTGTTTACCCCACCCTATAAAAGCCATACTGCCTTAGCGGCTGAACCATTCTCATTATCTTCAGAGAAGGGTAGTTTCTCTATTGCAATAGCCTAAATAAAAGCAATTTTAACTTGTCTGTTTCTTTGACAGGATTGATGCCATGACTTAAAATGGGACCATGGCTTCAGATCTCCATCTATTCTGCCCAGGTAGTAAGGACACTTAGAGCCTTTGTGCTCCATTTGTGACTGGCAATCCAGGGACCTAAAGGTGAGCCCTACTCCTAATTTGATGTTCCAGACTCTTGTCTGTTGGTAGCATGGTAGGAATTTAATTTTCATTGAGTATGCAGTTGATCTCTAGTGCTGGATTTGTGTGTGTGTGTGTGTGTAGGGAGTGATTTGGTAGTCTCTGTAAATGAATTAAATGGTTTACAGATTCTGTGTCTCTGTTAGATTAGAAAGATGTCAGAAAATTTGGTCTGTTATTTTTATTTGTTTATCTAGTTTTTCTCTATTTTGAACTCAAATCAGTTAAGAATTTCAACCCAGTGGAAAGAAAAGCGCCCGCCCTCCCCCCACTTTTGTTTTTTGTTTTTAAGAAACAAGTGAGTTATGTATTTCTGTATTATGCCTGATCTATGGCTGAGGTTTTAGAATTAAAATGATAAGTTCTCTACATCTGCATGTATATTTATGTGTCTGTGGGTATGTAATATTTTCCTGCCTCCAGATGGTATTACTAAATTAGATTATAAAATTTTTAAAAGCTCTATTTTCTGATTGACTTAGAGCTAAATAAGGTCTTATATAAATAAAATACTCAAAAATTTCTGGAAATTAAGTGAATTTCTGCTTTCAATACTCTTATAGATACTTGCTCAAATATTCTAAGAATTTACATTCACATAATTTTGGTACGTTTTGGCAAATGAGATTAGCTTTATATTGTTGGTTTAATTAAAATAGTTGTGTCTTCTGAGTTCTTGGTATTAGGTACTACATAAGCATACATTTTAATTTACTTGGGCATGTTCTTCCTCAGCTTATACAGGTTTCTTGGTTTAACAATCTATCATTTTAGTTACTATATGTTTATAATTATAAAAATATAAATTTGCACTTAGTTAAATTGAATCACTGTTTTGACAAATTGAATCACTGTTTTGACAAATGTTAATTCAAAAGTAACTAATTACATTTTATAGTGTGTCAACTTGGCTCAAGACCAAGATCTTTTAATAACATGAAACTTTATACTGATGCTAAATATAGTGAATTAATGGGCATTTATTAGATACCTAGATTATCTAACTAGAATAAAATACTAAGCATTAATTACTAAGTATAATTTTCTTCTTACAGACTTTTTGCCTCTTATTTTTTATATAATACAGTGAGTCTATACATTTGGGTGTGTTAATAAACATGTTTATTTTTTGCTACAGTGAGTTGTATTATAGGGATATTTATTATTGCAAGAATTATAAGATGTATATTCATAAGCTCTGCTAGTTTGCTACAAAATAGTGTGTATGAAAGATAGTTTACAATTATCCATTGAAAAAGACTTTTCCCTTGACCAAACTTGAGTCAGGGTCCTTGGAGCATTCTTCCTAAGTAGACTTTGACCTTGGCCTGCCCAGCCCAGTTTTAGCAAAGATTCCTGCTTAACCAATTTATCAAGAATGTACTAATTCTTGATATTGGACTACTCAGTATTTGATCAAGTTTCTCACTCTCCACTCTTGATATCTTAGTTCTTGGCCTGCCTGTCAAAAGTAGTTTTATTATTAATAATGTTATCAATTCATAGTTTTAATATTAAAAATAATTAAACCAGTTTAGCAAGAATCCCTCCACCTTTGATATCTAGTTAAGTTCTTAGTAATTTTCCATCCACTCACCACCTGGCTCTATTCCTTGGCTATAAATCGATAGCTGTCTTTGCCATATTAGAAGTTGAGCTCAGTTACATACAGAAACCTCTCTCCCTTACTGCAGCAGTTTGAATAAGATCTATCTGGCTGTTTTAATACATATCCAGTGAGTAACTTTTCTTTTATACTATTTTCAAGGTTTCTCTGTGCAATAGGAGTTACTGTAGTTAAAAGTTATAATCAATATATGTGAATGAGATGAATGAGAGTCTAATAGAAGTGATTGTGGCAGAGAGGAACACTTTAAGTGCAAGGTATGCAGGATAATTTTTGTTAAGGAAAACAAGAGTAATTTTTTTGCTGAAGTAAAATAAGTAGTTATTCCAGGATGAGAAACAGGAAAATATAGGGCAAACCCTTACAAAACCCTAACTAGATAGAGAAAACTCTAGAAGGTTCATGGATAGGAAGTTTTATTTCTTGTAGTCATAGCTGGCTAAAGTTCAATGGGTTTATTTACAAAACTTTAAATATAAGCTTTAGTATCAAATATGCAGTTGCAAAACTCAAATTTGTTTTATTCTCTATCAAAATATTTTTTCTTGGATTAGTATATTCTCTTAATAAGAGCTTGTAAAATATTTTTCTTCACCTTCTGAGTAATCTGCTTAGAAGATAAGCATTCAGAATCTCAACAGAATCATTTCCTGTGCTTTGTTCTGCCTTTTTCCAAGTCCTTGATCATTTAAGTCTTCCTATAAAAGAGATGAAGTTCTTTGCAATTATGTTATCTCCTATATTCACTCTAAAAATTATTTCACATCATTTTGATTAAATAGATGACCAAGTACTGTTTCTCAGTAATCCATTATCCTACTTGATTAAATATTCAAATTTCCTGACAATGTTTTATATTTTACCTTCTGAAAATCAAATCGTAAATGACATTTTTTTTTACACTGTCAAGGAAAAAAGTGTACAAATCTGAAGTGAGGAAAACATTACTAAGGGAGAATCTTGCAATAGAGAGATGCCCAAGATCGAAGCCAGGAAGGTCTCAGGCATGGACTGAGCAAACACAGTTTTTATGTGCAAAGACCTTGGGAGATACGTGTATGGAAAATGGAAGGGAGTTTGAGGCTGTGTGTATGTGCATGGTGGGGGTGGAGGACTGTGGGGAGGTCGGGGGTGATACTGAAACATAGTGGGCTACATCAAATATTGGTAGCAGAGAAGTTACGGCAGGAAGATTGGTTTGTGGTTAGGCACATGGAGTGGGATTCTGGGTCTAAGACAGAGCAAACAAATTAGAATTCTGGAGGAGGTTCATGTAGAGCTAAGAACCTAGTAGTTTAGGAAAACCAACATAAAGTTGAGTTAAAGACAGAGTTAAATCACCCTATCAGTCCTCCACTCTTGTTCAAGAAAGGGTCAGAAAAAGTGTCCTTGAACAGAGAGACAAGAAGAATCTCAAGCAGGAAATGGCTGAGTAAAATAGTCCCCAGGTCAGATTTGCTCAGTGTTGTTCCTGCAGGACTAGTTGAACCATCTGTTGGGCATGCTGGCAAAGGTCACTTGTTTTAGTGTCCTTCAGATCAGGCATCTTAAAAGTGGGATGCCTAAAAGGAAAAAAGATAAAGGTTAATATAAAAGGATATACTAAAGTGAGAAAGACAGAAGTTGAATCCAAGGGTATCTATTCCAGGGAGTTCCAAGAGGTTAGTGGATGAACCCTTTTGATCACGCAGCATTGCTCTTTGAGTGTTTTGATGCTCTTGGTAACATGACCCAGAGTCTCGGTTACCTCTTATATCAGAACATGTGTGACCTGGGCATTTCCCCATACTTCTTCTGTGGTCCAGTCAAGGCTTGTCCAGAGGAAAAGAGATGGGCCTGCCAGCAATGATGGGTCTCTACAGGTTTAAACAAGTCATCAGACTTGAGCTTGCAGTAATTCTTCAGAGCCTCGAGGCCAGCCACAAGGCAACTGAGGATCTCAGTTGGGATCTGTATACTAAGGTTTTCTCAGTGACTGAGTAAAGAGAAAAGAAGAAAAATTGGAAGATTAGTTTAGGGATTTATAGCTAGATATTGAGGGAAATTGGAAGATTTGAAAATTTAGTAAAAATTGACAATTTGTGCAAGATAGCCCATTCAAGTACAATTTATTAGTAGTTACAAAAACTGGTTTTCCCATATGGTGAGGGAAAGCCAATTAAATCTCTACCAGACAAGAGACAGTTAGCATATCTATCAATCAGTTACCTGCAGTTTACAAAGAGATACTAAACAGCTCAAACACAAATAAGCAGAATCAGAATCTGATAACCCTGAAGGATGTGCTATGATTTCCCATGGAAACACAAATTTTCTTTCTACAGTTACTCCTCCCCTTTTGATCAAAGATAATCTCAACGATTATTATTATTTTTTTTTTATCACAAATTAAGGTTGGGCTCATGAGATTTGGTGTGGTTATTTGCATAGATGCAGCAAAAGTGACAATTTACATATAGATCTTCTTATATTTGCTTTACTGGAAGGTTTCATAAAGAACATCAAGTTAGACTTTGCAAAGCCTCTTGAGGACGAGAAGCCAAGCCAAAAACTCACATCGGATTTCACATGCAGTACCTATTGATTTGGCAGGCATTCCTTCTTTCTTGAGATCACACGAATATCCTAAGATTCCACAGCCTGCTGGGAAATGACATTCCTTGCTCACCTGCAAAGCTGTGAACCCTGCAAAGCCAGCTTTCAAGCCAGTTTTCACAAGAGGTTCTTTGGAAGCATTGGCCCGATAGGTCAACTTGAGTTCCTTAAAAGCGTCTGGTCATATCTGATCAAATTAGCATCATTCTCAAATATGAGATCCAGGCAAAGCTTTGATTGTATTACCACTGGTTTTGTTCATGTCCTGTTAACAAGGAGGACAGACTCATGGAATCTATGCAAATAACTATATTGCCATGAAGATAAGAAGACTCAGTGAGAGTTTCCAAATTTTGAAAGGGTGAGTTGAGGAGAAAAATATACAGGTTTCATTTCTGTTTACAAGGAATGAGCATAGTCCTTAAAATTGTTATGAGTGACAGATAGCTTAAAAAAGAGGAGGGGGTTATTTATGTCCAGATAATAGAACATTAAAGCCATAGCCCTATTTCAAAAAAGTCCCATAATTATCCATCATCAGTTTATTCACTCCTATGTAATTAGTTTTTGTCCCACCTGTCCCGGATTAGTAGGCTTATGAACCCATCTCGTTATCAACTAGAGTTCTGGAATTCCTGACTCAGTTCATTGTTTTGGTCCCAAAGTTATTTAAGCAATGTAATTAGAAACTTTTACGCAAGAGTACCTAGCATAATTCTTTTCCATGTATCTCTGAGTCAGTCCTTTTTCATTGAAACAAAGTCTTCTGGCCTGTAACAGATTTGCAAGTGTTTGATGGGAAGCATTGGTGTAAAACACAAAACCATCCACAGATGACAAAAGATTTAAAATTGCTGTGGTTAACATATTCTTGATAATTTTTGAAAGTAAAAGATGTGATTAAATTTGCTATAAAAATAATATAATTGACTGAAAAATTTAATTTTTGTTATGGCACTTAAAGTTGCTTCAAAAGGTTTCTGAGAAAATATGTGTAAACATAATAATTAAATTTATTTTTTAAAAAAGCAGATATTATATCAAATTTATGAAAGTGAATGGGCACAATTTTTATAGAGAAAAATTTTTCAGATATAACATGATTGGATGGGCACGGTGGCTCATATCTATAATCCCAGCACTTTGGGAGGCTGAGGCAGGCAGTTGGAGACCAGCCTGACAAACATGGTGAAACCCTGTCTCTACTAAAAATGCAAAAATTAGCCGGGTATGGTGGCAGTCATCTGTAGTCCCAGCTACTTGGGAGGCTGAGGCAGGAGAATCCCTTGAACCCGGGAAGTGGAGGTTGCAGTGAGCCAAGATTACACCATTGCAGTCCGGCCTGGGCAACAGAGTGAGACTCCATCTCAAAAAAAATAAATAAATAAGATATATAACATGATTATCATGAGACATTATATGTCATGAATATATCAAACATATAGTTAGAATATACCAAGAATATATTTAAATTATCAAGCAAAGAGATTCAGTATATTTGTATAAGTTTAGGAAAAAAATACTCAGGTAGAACAAAAATGTATTCTTATGATATGGACAACTCAGAAGACATAGCTATGTTTACCAAATCAATTATATCAAGCTACTCCCAATGGCCAAAAGTTTATCTAAATTAGATGAACTTGAATTTTTTTAACATTTCGTTACACTTTTATAAAAATACTTTTTTCACATTGATAATACTAGAAATTTGATTTTCCTAATTTCAGGGAAGTTCAAGAATATTTAACTTATGTAGGCTCTCATTCATCTCTAAGCAAATCCAAAAGGAGCTTATTTAAGGGATTTTATAATTTAATGTGGTATTACCATCTGGAGGGAAGAAAATATTACACAAAAGTTATGTGCACATGCACAAACACACATTAACATATAGACAGACATAGTGAACTTACAGCTTTAACTTTTAAATTTTAGTCATGACTTAGGCATAATCACAGAAATACAAAACTCACTCGTTATTATGAAAAAACAGTACCATCATTGCCTCACCTTTATATTTTTACAAGGGTAATATTTTTGGTAGATGGGGCAAGTTGAGGTAACCTGTTCAACATGACAGCTGAGGCATCTTCACCAATATTTGTGTAGGAGACCCATAAGCTGCCCTCGGCTCTGGTGTATAATTCCAGGGAAGCTGTAGACTCAGTTTCAGGGGGCGCATGGAGGAGAGACCAGGCGGTCATCTGGTCTCTCCAAAGCCCACCTCAGAGGATAAAACATTCAGCCTGTTTCCAGGGAGCCTTTTCAGCCTCAGGCTATTGCTCTCAGTGCCCCTGAGCTCCTCTAGAGCCTCCCACAAAGGGAGAGGACTTAAAGCTCAAGGGATTATAAGGAATTGAGGGGCCAGAGTGGGAGAGGAGAGGCCTGGCAGGCATGGACAGAAAGGTGGAGGAGACAGAAGGGTTGAAAGGGAGATCCAAGGATTAAAGGGAGCTGAAGGGGACACGGAAGATGGGAGAAAAGAGAGATTGGGGGAAGGAGCTGAGAGGACACAGTTCTCAGAAAGTGTTGGGGAAGGAAGATTGTTTTTGACAGAAGCAATGATCGCTAAAAAGTTTCTGAGAGAAAGCATTTTTTTTTTCTGTCTCTTTCTACCCAATGCCCACCACCACCAACAAAGCCTCTACTGCTTGGATGAGATCTCTGTGGCACAGGATTCAATAGCCCTTTACAGAAGGAAACAGTTTGGAAAAATTCTTCATGCCCCAAAGAGGCCACTGAAATTTAAGTTTAAAAATATTGCCCCCTGCCCTTTTTTTTTTTTTAAGAAAGAGATTGGAATTATTACTATAATAACACAGAGGCTATCCCACTGTTGAGGGGTCTGGAGAACAACAGCCAATCGATGGTTATCTCATGATAATGGAAAGAACACCTGCCAGTGCTAGAGACCTTGGGCCTTTAACTCAGGTATGATTCTCAGGAGAGAATTAGGGGCTTTCGCCACACAAAAAAGGCAGAAGGAAAAGATAGAAAAACTGAAGGAAATGACAAAAATGAGAGAACTATAGGTCAACCTCTCACTGTGCTACAACAGACAGATGTCTGGAACACTGGATTAGAGGTCATGACTTACCATTGTGGATTCTGATTTCCCCAGCCAAGGAAAGGCATGAGGAGTCCAATAAGGCAGCACTGGGTGAAGAAAGCAGGACCCTGGGGCAGTTGGCATTTTGTCAAAGTCACGGCATTGTTACTGTCAAAGAAAATAAGTTTAATCTGGATATTAGTCTAGAAAAACTTTTTTAAGAAGAAGAGTATCACAATAGGAGTGGGGCAGTATCATAACAGAAAGATGCTCAAATCTTAATTCAGAGAAGGGATGAGTGAGCAATGATTTTAAAACACCTGTGGGAAGTTGAGGTGTGAAAATCTGGGGGTAGGAGGAAGTTCTTAAAACTTAACAAACATCCCCAAACACTGTATGAATAGAAGAACTGAGACAGGAAATGTTGGTTTGTGGGCAGACACAAGGGGCAGCTCTGTATCCAAAATGGAGCAAACAAGCTAAAGTGAGAAATTCACATAAAGCAGAGGCCAGTTAGTCCTCTGCAAAACAGCAAAAAGTTGTTTTGGCTACTAGTCAAGCACAGTCTTCTCAGCCTGCCCAGTGTCCAAAATGGCCTTTGAGATTTCCCAGAGGACCTCTGGAAAGTCTCAAAGATGTGTTCTTTCACCATGGGAAAAGACAAGAGTTGGAACTAGTTAGGGTTATTTGTTTGATATGTTATCATTGACAAGATGTCTGGGAAGCATTGTCAAATCGGAAGAGATGCTCAGATTTGCATAGGTTTAATTTGTCCGGGGAAAATGTTATTAACATAAACATTTTAAAACTTGTATTCTACTTAAGTTTCTGGAGAATTGTGAATGTGTTTTTTCTTTACGCTTTTAAGATTACAGTGTTAAATGTTGTATCAAGTTACATTTCTACAGCTAGCAGGATAACAGATGTGTCACTGGCACTTGGACCTCATCCTAGGGAATGTTTACTTGAAATTCTCAATTATATCACAAGCCAAAGGACTTCCAGCATTTCCCATCTTTGTACTTTCTTCATGTTCATCTTTGCCCAAGTCATTTGGTTTTTCATGGACCACCATTGTGGAATGGCCTCCTGAGAGTGAGATCATAGAATCTTCGATAGACACGTCCGTTGCACCATCTTTGCCAGCAGTCACAATGTCCAGGTCTCCAACATTCCTTTCTTGATCCTTTAGCTCACGTGTTTTTGGGATAGAGGATTAAGGTGAGGACCTGAACTGGTACACCCTTGTGTATTATTTCCAAACTGATGAACATGGAATCTGCTGGCCTTCAGCCAATCCTGTAATGTGTCCCACCACCACAGCTAGTCCATTTTCCTTCTGTTTGATATGGAGAATTCTCTGTACCAGGCCTTCACCCTTCAGCATGCACACAGCTTTCATCCTCCTAACTGATGGGGCCATGCTCCTGTCTGGGTTCTGAGGATTTCCAGGGAAACAGAAGATACTATAGGAGATGACAACATGAACCCCAGAATTGTTAGTGTTTTCACTGTTCATGATGTATTTCTATTTATCAGAGTCCTGGTGTTGCTTTGCCTGATGTTAGATAAAAGCAGTATAGTGTTATCCGTCATAATTTGTTATATTTTAAAACTTTAACTTCGTTGCAACTTTACTTCTTTTATTTGGAGCCAGTATATTCTAGGTCAGTAGTTTTCTGTTGGGGATTCACATCACTTATCTATGCATTTTTATTAATATTCTCATGTTTATAATCTGCTACAGATTTACTGATTCTATTTGATAACTTTGATATATTTTTAGTAAATTCTAACGATGTGCTAGGTATATGTGGCATCTAATGGCTCAAGATGTTTATGTTGTATATGAAAATGTTTTCTTCTTAAGGTTATATATAAGCATTTTTATAAATTAAATGTGATATAGCTTCTTTGAAAATATTGCGAATACATTGTGTTTATAGATATTTTGTCCAAAATGTTTTCTGGATTGAATTTTTTTTTTTTTGCATAACAGAAACAACCAGATGTGTTTGTAAATTGCATTTTCCTATAATGAACTCTACTCAGATTATTCACTTTTGAAAATTATTGATAATACATAAATGATAGCCATTTTTAGACTTTTGTCATCTGCAGATAGTTTTGTTTGTTCTGTTTTACACTGATGCTTCCATAAAATCGTTGCAATCAATTATAGGCTAAGGTTTTCTACAGCAAAAAAAGAACAATATTAAAGTCTGGTAGAAAAGGATCATGCCATAAACTCTGGGGAACAGATTTCTGATGGCATTGTTTAAACGACTATAAAATCATACCATGGACTGAGTCAGGAGTTACAGACATCTAGTTGAGAAGCAGATGCATTAATAAAACAAATAACACAAGATCAAGTGGAAGAAGAGTTAATTTTATAGAACTGAATGAGCAAATGATTATGATTTTTATTAGAAATAGTGTTCATGTTTTATCACTCTATTTTCTGGAAATAAGAATTCCTTTTCTTTTTCTGTTAAGCTAACACTCAAACAATTTTATAGACTATGCTCATTCCTTGTAGACAGAAATGAAACCTGTATTTTTTTTCTCCCTGACTCCCCCTTTCAAAATTTGCAAACTCCTGTTGAGTCTTCTTATCTTTATGGCAATATAGTTACTTGCATAGATTCCATAAGAGTCTGTCCTCCTTGTTAATAGGACATGAACAAAACCATTGGTAATACAACCAAAGCTTTGCCTGGATCTCATATTTGAGAATGATGCTTATTTGATCAGATATGACCAGATGCTGTTAAGGAACTCAAGTTGACCTTATAGAGCCAATGCTTCCAAAGCGCCTCTTGTGAAAACTGGCTTGAAACCTGGCTTTGCAGGGTTCACAGCTTTGCAGGTGAGCAAGGAATGTCATTTCTCAGCAGGCTGTGGAATCTTAGGATATTCGTGGGATCTCAAGAAAAAAGAAATGCCTGCCAAATCGATAGGTACTGCTTGTGAAATCCGATGTGAGTTTTTGGCTTGACTTCTTGTCCTCAAGAGGCTTTGAAAAGTTCAACTTGACATTCTTTATGAAAACTTCCGGCAAAGCAAATATAAGAAAATCGATATGTAAATTGCCACTTTTGCTGTACCTATGCAAATAACAAGGCCAAATCTCATGAGATTAACCTTAATTAGTGATCAAGAATAATCTTTCTTTGAGATTATCTTTGATCAAAAGGGGAGGAGTAACTGTAGAAAGAAAATTTGTGTTTCTGTGGGAAATTATGACACATCCTTCTGGATTATCAGATTCTGATTCTGTTTATTTTTGTTTGAGCTATGTAATGCCTCTTTGTAAACTGCAGTTATGCAAACTTTGTAGCTAAGCTTTCTCTCGCATTGTGGAAACTTCAGTTTGGTATTTACCTTGCACAGATTGTTAAACTTGCACAGATTGTCACTCTTTACCAGATTTTCAATTATTCCTGTTTTCTTCAGCATCTGGCTACAAACTAACAGCCTTGAAAAGAATGATTCCATTTTTATTTCTACCTCGAGACTTTTAGTCACTGGGAACTAAAATCTGCCTAGATCCTTATTGACACCCTAGGTTGCCCTGTTGCTGGTCTTTACCCCCTAGGATTTGAAGAATCACTGCAAGTTCAAGTCTGAGGATTTGTTATAAGCCTAAAAGAACTTATTATCAGTCCAGCTAACCATTCATGCTCCAACTATCCCTTTGGATAAGCCACTCTTTGGACTACTCAGAAAGTTTGGTAAAATGCTCAGGTCATGCACACCTTTATTGGATAAGTGACCAACGCTGTGGATGACATTACCAACATGATGAACATCTTCGAAAACTGTGAGTGGCAGGAGAGTGAATATACAAACAGAAAATTGCCAAATCATATATAAAAATACAACTTTGACCTCAGCTTCTGTAACAACCAGCCTGAAGCCCAACCACAACCTCTTCAACATCAGTAAGGACCTAGTCAATAATTGCCAGATTCCATAGTTTTTGCTTGTATGTCTAACTTAGAACCAATCCCAGGAAGCCAAATATGCACTCCTAACAAATCATGTAGGATGAGCCACTTCTAGTTAGCCTGTTTCTACCTTCCCCATGCCAACAGCCTCCAATTAGGCATACCTAATGCCTTCCCTTTTTCTTCTGTACAGCTTCCCCATCACTCTACTTGCATTTGAGTCTCTGCCAAACATAATTGGTAATTGGTGACTCTTTGGTTTAGCAAGCTCTGAATAAATAACATTCATTTGTTCTCATCTGAGTAATTTTTATTTATTTCCACAGTTTTCTTGGAAATTCCATCAAGAAGGTCTGCTCTGCCCATCACCACACACTCTAGCCTTCAGCTGGGGCAGAACCCCCTGTGCCTTACTATTTGCCGCTTGTCAAGTCCACAATGATATTGGCAAGTCAGGACCAGTTCTGAACTCTACTCTCTTTGTGGTGAGTTCTTTGGCTATTTCTTCTGTGTCTGATACCCTGGTTTTGTTATCCCTTACCATTTGTTTGGCATTTTTGGCAAAACCAAGCCCTTCTTTTCATCCTTTTTTTTTTGTTATGCATTCATTTGTGTTACTCTTTTGTGTTGCGCTCTCTAAAAGTATAGTTTGTTATAAGGAGAATCACAGGGTAGAACACTGGCATGGGCCTTTTAAGGCTATTGTTAGTGCCAGCCTCAGACACCAGTGAGTTTTCGTTCTTAACTTAACTACCATCTTTTCATCAATTGTGCCTAACACCATTAGCTTTACTGTCATGGATCTTTGCTTGGCCTTTCTTTAGTGTGTCTGTAGACCAGAATATACCCTTTTGCCTTCCTCTGGGGAGAACAACAATATACCTGGACATTCATGCCTCAGAGGTTCACTGAAACCTCCTTCTATTTTTCCCAGGTCTTTAATTAAAATTTACATGATTCATGAATTTCTTTTGTGATTCTGTTCTGATACAATATGTAGATGATCTTACTTTGTTCAGTAAACAAGGAGGCCTACAAAAAGGATCCCACTAAATTGCTCTCAGCCCTAGCAGAAAACGAACATAATATTTCAAAGACATATTATAAATTTTCCACAACACAGTCCATTATTTTGGGCATGACCCATTTAAGGAGGAAAAAGCATTTTCTCATTTTAAATTAAAGACTATCAGAACTCTTTCTAGACCCTTTTCAAGGTGGCAACAGAGAGTTCTTCTAGATATGACTAGATACTGCAGACAATAGAGACCAACTTTTTTCTGTGATTGCGATATCTCTTTATAAATTAGCTAAGTCCCAAGTAAAAGACCCTCTGATCTAAGAACTCAAACATGAGCAGGTCTTCTGTAATCTGAAGAAGGCTCATCAATAGCCTCCTTTCTTAGTCATCCCTAACTATTATACAAAAAGCTATCACATTAATTTGTACATGAGTGTTATAGACATGCCCTTAGGGTTTTAGATCAGTTTCATGGGATTCGTGAAAACTCTGTTGCTCACCACAGCCTCAATTTTGACTCAGTTGTGATGGCTTATCCTTCTTGACTTAGGACAACACGTACAGCTGCAAAACTTTTTAGTACTTGTGCTGAACCAGTTCTAGGCTCTCTGCTTGACCTCATGTTTCCTCATGCAGCACAGACATTACTATTGACTGAGTATACATAACACATTTTGCCAACTTACTAGCATCTAATACTCTATCTTCCTCTCACATTACTATTTATCTCTGCAACATGCTGAGTCCTACCACTCTCCTGCCCCACCTGAAATAAGTGCAGCATTGTGACTCTCTAATTTCAGTTAGGGAACTTTATTTGCCTCACTCAGATATATTAGAGAATCCACTGGGAAACCTGATCTAATATTTGTTGATGAATCGTATCTCAAAACCGAAACTAGAAGTTAGCCAGTAAACAGGATGTACCATCAATAATTTAAGAAGATAGGCTTTTAGAATGTAGTCCTCTACTAGAATTAAAACCACCCAGATTTCAGAACTTCTTGCACTTACTAGTGTTTATCAACTAGCTAAATTCCAGAGAGAAAGTAAATAGATAGATGGATAGGTGGATAGATAGCAGATATGCTTTTGGAGTAGTACATGACTTTGGTATGCCTTCAAGACAAGGGGGCTTCTTATGTCTGTTGGGACCCTTCTAAAAATGGACAATAAATAAAATAACTTTTAGATGCACTCCTACTACCTACAAAGATGACTATAAATGTTGGAACTTATGGGAAGAGAGACCACTTAAAGGAAATACTCAAGCAGATCATTATGCTTGACAAGTTAAACCCTCGAAGGATAAATCTTTGGTAAACTGTGAAAAGGAAGAGTGGAAAAATTCTGGTTCTACTCTTCATTGATATAATCTCTGGAATGCTCAAGGTGATTGCTTATGGAACCAGATCATTTCAAGTGGATATTAACTAAATTTCTTCATGAAACTACTCATCATGGAATAGAAAAATGGGTTAGTATTTTTAATCACCATTAGTAGGAAAACTTTAAAAACAAGCTGAGGTTATTTTCAGGTTATGTGTCACCTGTCAGCCACGTAATCCTGGAAAAAATTGTAAAGAGTAATCAGTCAGGACCCAAAGTCTCACTTTGAATATCTTCAGGTGAACTTTATCCAGCTTACAACCTCTGTGGGATTTAAATTTGTTTTAGTTATTGTATATCTATTTTCAGGAGGGGCCATAGCATGTCCTTGCTGAAAAGCTATAACCCTCACAGACATCAAAAAAGCTGCTTGATTTTGTGTTTTCAACCTGATATGAGCAATCTATTGGTTTAGGAAGCAATCTGCTTCCTAAATGACTAGGAGTCCTCAGTCTTTGCAAATATACTCCGAATGGCCACTGGTTAAAATATAGGAGTTAGACCCCAACACCTCCATTTCCTAACACTGACTCTGGACAAGTCATGTACCTTTCTTAAGCTTGATTTCCTTAGTTAGAAGAGCCTCACAATGCCTATGTACTCGAGTCATTATAAAGACTAAACAAATTCACATCTGTAAAGTACTTAGTACAATGACTTTCACCTGAAAGTTGCTCACTAAAAGTAAACATTATTATGTTCTTTTACATTTTCTTTTTTTATTTATTTTTATTTTTTCCATAAGTTTTTGGGGTACAGGTGGTATTTGGTTAAATGAGTAAGTTCTTTAGTGGTGATGTGTGAGATTTTGGTGCACCCATCACCCGAGCAGTATGCCCTGTACCCTATTTGTAGTCTTTCATCCCTCACTCCTCTCCTATCCTTCCCCCCAAGCCCCCAATGTCCATCGTATCATTCTTAAGCTTTTGCATCCTCATAGCTTAGCTCCCACATATTAGTGAGAACAGACAATGTTTGATTTTCAATTCTTGAGTTACTTCATTTAGAATAATAGTCATTAATCTCATCCAGCTGGCTGCACATGCTGTTAATTCATTCCTTTTTATGCTAAGTAGTATTCCATCACATTTATATACCACAGTTTCTTCATCTAATCATTGATTGATGGATATTTGGGCTGGTTCTACAATTTTACAATTGTGAATTGTGCTGCTATAAACACGCATGTGCAAGTATCTTTTTCAAATAATGACTTCTTTTTCACCAGGTAGGTACCCGGTAGTGGGATTGCTGGATCAAATGGTAGTTCTACTTTTAGCTCTTTAAGGAATCCTCATACTGTTTTTCATAGTGGCTGTACTAGTTTACTTTCCCACAAGCAATGTAGAAGTGTTCCCTTATCACCATGTGATTATGCCAACATCTACTGTTTTTTAATTTTTTGATTATAGTCATTCATGCAGGAGTAAGGTGGTATTGCATTGTGGTTTTGATTTGCATTTCCCTGATTGTTAGTAATGTTGAGCATTTTGTCATGTTTGTTGGCCATTTGTATATCTTCTTTTGAGAACTGTCTATTCATGTCCCTGGCCCACCTTTTGATGGAATTGTTTGTTTTTTTCTTACTGATTTGAGTTTGTTGTAGATTCTTTCTCTTGTCTGATTGCTCTGGCTAGGACATCCAGTACTATGTTGAAGAGGAGTGGTGAGAGTGGGCATCCTTGTCTTGTTCCAGTTCTTAGAGGGAATGCTTTCGACTTTTCCCCATTCAGTATTATGTTGGCTGTATGTTTGTCATAGATGGCTTTTATGACATTGAGGTATGTCCCTTGTATGCCAATTTTGCTGAGAAAAGATAAAATTGATAGACCATTAGCAAGACTAACCAAGAAAAGAAGAGAGAAAATCCAAATGATCTTTTACATTTTCTATTTTATCTTATCAAGCCAGAGTTCCAGGGAAATCAATAAAGAGCGTGTGGAAATTATATTTAGTTGATTTTACATATTTGCTTAATTTCTCTCTAGACTTTCATGGCCCTGTTTTCCCCTTATGCTTACAAAAATCTTCACATCATCAGAGTTAAATAGCATTCATTTTTTCACCCTTAGAATCTGTAATCTTTCAATTTATCCCTGAAAGCTTTCCAAAGCATTTTTAGCACAAATCTTTATTTATTAAATGGTAAAATACACCTCCTGTAAGAATACATTATTTCATTTGGAGAATACATCAGCAGTAATTGTTTTATTCACTTGTAACAATTTCACCATCCAAAAACCTACTCACAAAGGCATCTTTCAGTCTGGAAGTCCTACTGCCAGACAGCTTGTTTGCACATTTTGAGAGGAGGGGCACAAGAAGGGAGTGGGCATTTATTGTGATAAGCTTTGTGCTATGCTTTTAAAATTAATTTTAATAGACACACAGCATTTTAAATACATAAATGTTTTTCAACCTTTGAAAATCAACTGTAGGAATATCTGGGTGCATGAAGGTTCTTAAGCTGCTTGTTAGGTGCACAGATATTTATTTTGTACCTTTTTATATGTCTAAAATATTTCAGAATGCCTTTTGATTTGGCAACAGTATCTGCTGCATGACCTCAGTCTTGCAAAGAACTATTTCCCTGCTTGATGGTACATGCAACCCATCTTGTGCCTTATTTCAGTTTTTCACACATATTTATGTTGAGTGATAAACACTAAATTGGTTGCATTTTTAAACAAATTTTTTCATTGCTCTTGCCCCAAAGATACAATTCCAAAGTCAATCAAAGTGAAGTAGGAAAGAAAGTTTTGTAATGTGAGTGCAGAAATAAAAACAATTTATCAGTAAATCTTTAGATCAATAGTCTATGTGAAGCTTCTTGCTTTTATGAGGAAAGGAAGAACTAAGAAAAAACACCCTTGGCTTTTTTCCCCTTTAAGTGTTATTTTTCCTCTTGCCTCCTTTTTTCGCTCCTGCAAACAGATACATTGTTTCCCTTTTCACTTTCAATTTCTTGACTGAATTCATTACCTTCCTTTCCAGTCATTTAAAATTGCCTTCAAATGGGATATTGCAATTTTCAATGATTGAACAGAAGGATTGTAATCAATCCATAGGTGGTAAGAGCTGAAAGACACCTTCGAGATCATCTATAGGGTTGTTCTCAAACTTCATCATGCATCAGTATTATCCTGAGAGGTTGTTGCATTGTTGGGTCCCATGCTCAGAGTTTCTGATTAAGTAGTCTGGACAGGAGACCTGATAATCTGCATTTCTAGTACTTTCCTAGGTAAGACTGACACTGTGAGACATGCTTGGAGAACTTCTGATCAGTGATTCAGGAGATCAGTGCTCTTTTCTTTTATTGAAGAAATGCTTACAAAGCACTTTCAATGGGTCAGATAATAAAGTCATTTAATTATCATAGCTGTGCTATAATTTGACACCATCCTTATTCCCATTTTATTGTTCAGGAAACTGAGAAAGAGAGATAAAATAATTTGCTCAAGGTCACAATGCAAGTGAGCAGCAGAGCTTTGGTTTAAACCCAGCAGGCAACCTCCAAATGTGAGCTGTCACCCCTGTGCTTTGCTGACTTTGTGTTGAGTTTCAATAGCACAAACAGGATGAGTGTGGGAGGGTGGGGAGAGGACAGAAAAGGGAGTAATTCAACTTGGGGATCCTAAGAAAGTTGTAGAAAAGAATTTGAGGATGTTGAAAGAATTTTCACTAGGTTGTAAAGAAAACATAAAGTTTGACATGCTGAGACATCAGGAAGAATATTCCAGACTTTGGAATAAAATCACACAATAAAACAAGATGAAGAAAAATGCCTGAAATATTATGAGGACGACGAGTCTGGCTTGATTGAGCCATACTTTGCCTAGACACGTTGAGCGAGAAATGAAGCTAGAACATATTGGGATGTGAAAGGAAAATATCTTGAGCCCCCAAAATCACTACGCTAAAAGGAAAATTCAAGCTGGGAACTGCTTAGGGCAAACCTGCCTCCCTCTCTCTTCAAAGTCATCCCTCTGCTAACTGAGATAAATGTATATCTGATTGCGTCCTTCGGAAAGGCTAATCAGAAACTCACAATAATGTAACAATTTGTCTGTCATCTGTGACCTGAAAGCCCCTTCCCTACCTCCAGTTGCCCTGCTTTTGCTTCAGGTTGTCTTGCCTTTCTGGACTGAACCAATATTCATTTTACATATGTTGATCGATGTCTCATGTCTCCCTAAAATGTATAAAACCACTGTGGACACATATCACCAGGACCTCCTGAGGCTGTGTCATGAGTGTGCATACTCAAGCCTGGCAAAATAAACCTAAATTAACTGAAACCTGTCTCAAATTTTCTGGGTTCACAGGGAGAATAGATCAAAAGGGCCTTGACTGCATGCCAAGATTAATTTGAATTTTTTCCTGTGATAAGAGACGGACAAAGAGGAGTCACTGATGTGTTTTAAGTATGAATGGAGCAAAACTCACTATCATTTTGGCATCAATGAGGAGAATGGATGGGAGGAAGATGATATTAGTTAGAAGCCTGAACAAGATTCCAGTTGAGGGATGATGGTGGCCTTGGACTCAGGTAAAAGAGAAAGAATGGAGCTGAGAGGAGTTGGGTTTGAGAATTATTAAGGAGGTTGAATCTAAGATTTTTAAACATTGATCAACTAGAAGCAGATGATACAGAACGAAGGAAAAAGGCAAAACTAAGGGAGACAAACCTTTATTGTTTTGGACATTTGTTCTAGGCTGTATAACAAGCATTACTAACAAAAATGATAAAATTGCAGATTTAGAGTCTGGCCAGAAGGCAAGGAAGACTCCCAGGCAGTGTCAGCAATAACTCCTTCAGCTAAACCCACACTGGCAGAGTGCTGATCCAGAGTGTAATTCCCCGTGCTGAAGCTTGGTTGGACAAAACAGCTTTGGATTCAGGATCATTTCCCATCAAGAAAAATGGAGTGAACTAACCACAATCAGCATGTCCCCACAGAAGACAAATGCCTCTACAGCAACAGCATTTTCAGCTGGTAAATAGGCCTGACATTTAGGCATCTATTGCTCCTTGTGCACTAATAAGTCTAACTTGAGGCTCAGAAATCATTAGCAGAGTGAGTGCTTTTAATGAGCTCTTGGAGAAAAATATGGTTTAAAAAAATATATTACCTGCAGTTAAGCATTACCACGGATACTAATGTTAAAATTTATGGGAAAAGTGCTTGAGGAAAGCCTGAGCCATTATAAAAGCTGGACATAATTTCTATTTTAGAAGAAAAGTTAGATCATTTTTTAAAGTGTCCACTCTAGAGTTTATTAAGACCTCATAATAGATTTTATCTCATACTCAGGTTTTTTGTTTTCCCCCCACCCTTACTTGCCCGCGGTGGTTAAAGAGCAGGCTGAGAACAGGCAGTAAGGCCATGTTGTGACCTGGTACATGCAACCACTAGCTCTTTTTCTGCAAATGGTGCTGCTGGCCAAAGGGGAGAAGGGTCTCCCCAATCATTTAACAAACTAAGGGCGGTCAACTCAAATGCATCCATTAAATCCATCCATCTATTTCATTATTCACTTAACAAACATTTTAATTCAACATGTATACTTATTCAACACTTACTTAGCTAGGTTAGCCATGCGATATATTGTTCATAGCAGAATACTTGTGAGAGACAAAGGACATTATTAATAATTGCTTTTATTATCTATTGCTGTGGAAAAAAACTCCAAAACTTAGTGGCTTAAAGCAGGCATTGTTAAGTGGCTTAAACCGAGGATTCTCTGTATTGACCCGGCTCGGCTTGACTGGGTGGTTCTCACTTGTGGTCTTTTGTGTGGTTGTTGGCTGGGAGTGGTATCATGATCTGAAGACTCACCTGGACTAGACATCCATAATGACCCTCTCATATGGCAGGAAGTTGGTGTTGGCTGTCCACTGGGAGCTTAGTTGAGTTGTTGACCTAAACACCTATGTATGACCTGTTCGTGTGGCTTGGATTAACCACAGCATGGCACTGGGTTCTGAGGAAGGGCATCTACACTAACAAGCATTCTCTAAGAGGCGCAAGTGAAAATCCCAAGTTCTCCCAAAAGTGATGCTTGGAACCAGCACAGTGTCACATCCACAACATTCCATTGACCAAAGGACAGCCTGGAGTCCAGGGAATGAATAGACAGATGACACGTCTTGATGGGGGAATGGTACTCACATACGAAAGGAAAAGAGTTGGTGGTGGTCCTCTCAGAGAGGAGCTACCTCAATAATTACATCAGGAAAAAAATATATATAACCCAGGATCACCCCAGGGACTGCCATCCAACCTCAGTCTCAGTCTCCTTTTCTGTAAAATATGGGTAATAATAATGTAGCTCTCATTGACCTGCAGTAAGAAGTGAATAAAGTAATCCTGGTGAAACCTGAGGCCCTGTGCCTGGCAGAGTGGTGGGTGCTGGATGAACTCTGACTGTTTTGTGGTCTCATGTTGATTGTACTATTCTTCCTCTTCATTGCCATTGGCCAGTTTAGGCCCTCATTATCGCTCACCTGATAGTTATAAAAGTCGTTGGACCAGACTTCCTGTTTCTATTTTCTCTTCTTGTCCATCTGTCCATCAGATGATCAGCAGTATATCTTACTCAGCCCTGTTCCTACCATGCCTCTCCCCTCCTCTCATAACTCCAGCATGTACTAACATAGGTGCAAAGGACAAACTAGCTTTCCTGGCATTGGAAACCTGTGCTCCAAACAAACTGGCCAAGCTATTCTTGTCATAAATGGGCCCTCCTCTGCTGCCTGCTTAGTTCCAGGCTGCTTTTTCTTCCAAGAATGGCCTTTCCAAGTCCTGTGTGCTTAGCTCCCCATCCTTCAAGGCTTATCTAAAAGGTGACCGTATTCTCTCATTTACCTCTTCATCTCATCCATACATGTTATAAGGCCCTGGGAAAATTATATCCTGCATTATAATGACTGAAATACACAGATGCTTCAGTACTGAAGGGAGGGAAGGAGAAAAAGAGAGAGAAAATGAAGTAGAATGTTTAAAAAATATTAACAATCTTTTTTTTTTTTTCCAATTCTGCAATCATTTGGCTCTCTTTAATCTAAGCTGTTCATTAAGTGCCTCCAATAAAGGATATGGCCACATTAAGATAGTTTTGAGATTCAAGACCTTAAAACGTAGTGACCAATAAATAAAAATCCAAGGCATAGAGTATAAAACTGCAATATGTGAAGACAAGAGAAGGGCTTCTATAATCAGACCAGGTAATAATTTCCTCAGGCTTTGTTGAGGGGAAGGAAGGCATAGACAATGTGCAAAGGGCAAGGGGAATGTGTGTCCCAGGTGAGGGGCTAGAACTCAGCAGACTTTCTTGGAGGAGTAGAATCAGCAGCCCAAGACAGTTTAGCTTCTCTTGAGTAAGTGCTGTTCTTGTTGCATCTTGATGGGCTACACTGATGATGCCATCATTAGTGTCCATAGCACAGCCAGAGATTGCCCATGAACTCTTTGTCAAGAGTGGTTCCCATGTTTGCCTTAAGCCTTTGCTTGGTCCTTGCCTTATTTACCCTGTGGAACAACTACCCTCACTGCCCTCATCCTTCACCCACAAGAGAGAAGGTGAGTTCTGGTCATCAACAGGTGGAGGATGTATGGAAGGAAAAGTCCCTTAAACTGTGGTTTAGTCAGAGCAGAGTAGATTCAATCTGAGAAATCTGAAGCTCAAACAGGGGCTAATCTCAGGCCTGGACCATTGTTATTGTCATAAATAATAATCCATAGATTCTTAAGGAATATAAGGCCATCTCTGAAGGCACATGCAGTGTTAACCAAAATTCTGTACAAGAGATGTGTTTCTTCTCTTTCTTTTATTTATATGAGCACTCCTTTATTAATGTATAGGCTGGGCATGGTGGCTCATGCCTGTAATCCCAGCACTTTGGGAGGCTGAAGCAGGAGGATTGCTTGAGACCAGGAGTCTGAGACCATCCTGGGCAACATAGTAACGTCTGTCTCTACAAAAAAATTTTTGAAAAATAGTCACGAGTTTGGTGCATGCTTATAGTGTTAGCTACTCAGGAGACTGAGGCAGAAGGATCACTTGAGCCCAGGAGTTTGAGGTTACATTAGCTATATCGTGCCACTTCACTGTAGCCTGGGCAACAGAGAAAGATCCTGTCTCTAATATAAATATATTGTCTAGTGTGTGTGTGTGTGTGTGTGTGTGTGTGTGTGTGTGTGTGTGTGTGTGTTTGTACTCATGAAAATTTATTTTATGCTTTGGGTTATAATCCAATACTACTTTATTTATTTTGTTGTTGATGTGGTTTCAGTTTTGGCTGTTGGGAGCTTTTCCAGTTGACTCCTGGATTCCTTTGATACACATCCATCGTTTCTGTTGTGAATACTTCCTTTCTTTCTGGCAATGTGCTCCCTACTCATCTTGTATATTCCCTACCTCAATCCCAGAACGGGCCATTTCTTTAAGGTGTTCTAGTCCCCTTTATTAGAGAACAACATTTAAAAAAAAACAAATGTTGGTACCAACTGGACTTTATCTTTTGATTCAGGAAGGAGAACTCTTTCCAGAAGACTTTGTTTTTCTCTCATAAGCTGACCCAGAAAATCAAGTATCTGGCCCCTTTTACTCCTGTGATGGAGGAGAGAATTCTTGGGAATAGATGTCAAGTGAACCAACCTATGAGATTTGCCTCTATTAGGGAGGCAACTACTTCATGTGTGTTTTCAAACCAAATCACCATAAACACTTCCCCTGCTTCCTTGGAAATTTGGGAACCTGTATTGTAAAATTTTATGTTGCTCTTTCATCTCTGTAAGTACAGACTACTAATGAACATATATATATACACACACATATGTATTTATATATGTAGATTTTAGCCATTTATAATAATAATGATGATTTCTAATGTCTGTGAAGTGCTTATGATATGCAAGGGACTATGTTAAATATTTTGTAGGCATTATCAGATTTGATTTTCAAAAATCCCTATGAGATAGGCACTGTTATTATTCCCAGAGGAGTTCACTGAGGCCTAGTCACATTAGTGATTTGTCTACCTAGCAAGTAATGAAGGTGAAATTTCAATCCAAGCAAACTTTCACAAGACTCTCAGCCTCAATTTCTCTGTTATTGCCTTGATCATTTATAAGGGAAGATATTGCGTATGAGGGGATTGCATCTGCAGAATCTGTTGAAAGACACATTGTCAGACGCTCATGTAAACACTTAAGAGCTGTTATGTGCCCTACAATTATGCAGTGTTCATGTTTTTAGACTGAGTGCTGTGGGATGAGTTGTGTCCTGGCCTCCAAATTTATACATTGAAACCTTAACTTTCAGTATTTTAGAATGTGACTTTATTTGGAGACAGGACCTTTAAAGAGATAATTCAGTCAAAATGAGGCCTTTAGGGTGGACCCTAATGAAATTTGGCTGGTGTCTCTATAAAAAGAGAAAATGTGGACACATAAAGAGACACGAGGGGTACACAAGCACAGAGAAAAGACAGGGCGAGGGCACAGCCATTTGCAAGCCAAGGAGAGAAGCCTTGGAAGAAACTAAATTCACCGGAGTTTTGATCTTGGACTTCCAGTTTCTAGGACAGCGTGAAAATAAATTAATGTTGTTTAAGCTACCTGACTATGGCATTTCGTTATAACAGCCTTAGTATGCTAATATACCAATCATGCCACAAGTGATTTCCCCTACTCAGATTCAGCCAGATGCTGTTCACATGTGAGTCATATACTCAGTGTGGTTTGTTTATGAGAGCTATGAAAACTTAGGCTTAACTCCAGGACAAGACGAGATAGCAATTCATAAACAGCATAAACTGATTGAAAAAGCCAAGTACCCATTGGTTGGTAGCAGGAAAACAAGGTTATGTCCATTACAAAAATGCCTGTAAGGAGCAAAGAATATGACAAGGGAATGATATTTGAATTAGGATACATTAAAAAATGAAAAAAAAAATAGATGTCAGAGGAATACAACTTATTTGATGTGAGGCTTTTACTTAGGGCCTAGTAGAGCTGCCCCTGATTTTGTATTGTGGGTTTCAGGACTAACTGAGAGGAAGACCCACGGGGCACCCACGTTAAGTATGTTTTGGTGGTCCATCATCACATTGTAATGTGCTGATTAAAAGAACATGCTCCTGATTTAACAGCCTGAGTTTGAACCTGGCTTGACTGGACCTGTCACTTTGGGCAAGATATCCTCTCCATCCCTCAGTTTCCCATCTATAAAACAGGGTGATAATTATTCTCACCTTGGTGGGTTCTGTACTGTGAGAGAGGATATGTTGTTAAGTGCTTGGAATAGTAGTTAATACATATTAGTTTTATTATAAATTTTATTTATAAAATATCTGAATCATTACTCTATAATTTATTTATAATAAAAATTTTATCATAAATTAACTTCCTAAGTGACACTTCACTCTTTATATAAATCTCTTCAATTAGAATATGCCGAACATGACTTTATGTAGCCTTTGCTTGAAGATGCCATTACCATTATGAATATCACAATCTCTAGTTTTAAATATGCAGGTCGGTCCCTTCTGACCCACCAGGGCATGATGACTTCCAATTGCCTTTCTAACTCCACCTATCAGCACCCCATGATCCTGAGAGTCTAAATTTTTTTTTTGTATGTGGCTCCTATCTCTACGCAGTCCTCTGCCATCTCCACAGAATTTTATATAAGCCCTCTTCTCTGCTTCAAATAGTCTACCTTCTGCCTACCTTCTCCTGATTGTACTTCTTTGTACGCATCACTTAAGACTCAGCTCAGTATCGCCTTTCCTAATCTTCTAGCCCCTGATATTCAGTATTCGCTGATATTCAATGACATTTATGATGAGTATCATACTTCTTTGCTTATTTTTCTGTACATATCCTCATTGGATTCTGAGCTCCATGAGCTATTTCATTATTTCTGATCTTGAGTGCCTACCAGAAAAACTGCCATTAAATAGCCACTTTATATAGGCGTGAAATAAATGAATAGATTTAAAAGCAAATGTATGTTGAGGTTTCCCTTTGGCCTGAGCAAAAGCAAGTCAGAGTTGGACCTAATAAATTGATGGTAGTCAAGTATTGAATATGTATTATTTAAACTGAGTGTCTTATTTCAATAGACATTTATTGACTGCTTAGCTGTATGCAAGGTATTGGGATCAATTTGGTCTAGAGGGAAGAAAATACTGTTGTACTCTTTTCTGTAACGGGAAGATTCGACCTCTTCTCGCTTAATTCAAGATCCCCTCCAAGATAAGAGAACTTGCTAATTCAATCAGTCTAGAGTTTGGATTGGTTAATAGTTATTAGTGAGTCTGGTGGCTGGAATCTGGTGACATTAAAAGGATGGAATGCACACGTGCGGATGACACTCTCTTGACCTTTCTGCTTCTCCTTTTCATATAGGAAGCAGACACCAGCAAGGTCAATAGCCCTTAGCTGGATCCAGAGCCACATCTTGCTTCTTTCCATCTCAGGACTTAAATTCAGAGGGATCCAGGGGATCCCATTTAAGCCTCAGGCTTGATCTATATTATCCAATCTAATTTTTAGCAGCTCTCTGATTTAAGGGTTAAATGGTGCTATTCCATTAAATAAAGTAATACTTTGTTTTTCATGTAACCTCTGTTCTTATATGTAGCCCTCTAAGAAACTGACTTTGGTTGGGGTGGGTTATGGGGTGGGAATTAGAGGTTGAAAAAACAATGAAAAAAGGAAAAATGAATCATGCAGCAGGATTCAGGCTTTTCTGGGTTTCTATCTGTACCATGAAAAGAATAATGGAAAAGATATATAAATAGAGAAAATTTCACCCTTGCCTTATACAAATTACAATTTAATGTATCTTTATGAAATTTTTGTTAATGAGGAGGGCTGCTGTATTAGTTCCCTAGAGTATAATCATTCCACTGCAACAAAGTACCCAAAGTACCAAGTACCAAAAGCTGGGTGGCTTCAAACAACAGAAACATATTCTCTTACAGTTTGTGAGGCAAGAAGTCTGAAATAAGGATATTGACAGGGTTGGTCCCTTCTGCAGGCTGTGAAATCTTTTTCATGCTTCTTTTCTAGTTTTGATGTGAGAGATCAGCAGAACTTGTTTTCTGAGCACTGGTAATGACCTTGCTGATCAAAAACATGATGCTGTAAAGAAACCTGCCGAAACCAGCAGATGGTGAGAAAAGTGACTTCTGGTGCCCACACTGTTCATAAATAAAGACACTCCCAGCAGTGCCATGACAGTTTACAAATGCCATGGCAACATGCCTTGGCAACAACTGAGAAGTGATCTTATATGGCTCCAGGAACTCCCCACCTCTTTTCTAGAAAATTATGAATAACCCACCCTTAATTAGCATATAACTAAGAGTAGATATAAATATAGCTGGCCAGCAATCAATGCTGGGGCTGCCTCTGCAGCTGTGGCTTCAGTTGTGGCCACTGTTCCTGCTCCAACGGCTGCTCCAGATGGCTACTGTTGCTGTATACTGCTGCTACTGCTGCTCCAGGCTGCTCTGCCTCTGGAGCCACGCTGCTGTACACTGCTACTGTAGGCACACTGCCAATGGGTTAGCACAGTTATGCAAGGGGCAGCCATTCTGCCATCGCTGCTGCTTCAGTAAAGCTGGTTTCTTCTACCACTGGCTTGCTCTTGAATTCCTTCCTGAGTAAAGCCAAGGACCCTCCCAGACTAAGCTAATTTTGGGGCTTGCCTACTATACATGAGTTTCTGGTGGTTGTCAGCAATTCTTGTCATTCTTCAGCTAGTAGATGGGTTACGTCAATCTGCCTTCACTTCACATGGCAGTCTCCACGTTGTATATCTAAGTCTTTCTGTGGCCTCTCCTCTTATAAGGATGCCAGTTATTGGATTTAATGCCCACCCTAACCCCAGAGTGATTTCATCTTGAGATCCTTAATTACATTTGTAAAGAACACTATTTCCAAATAAAGCAACATTGTGAGGTTCTGGGTGAATGTGAGCTTTTAGGGGACACTATTGCCTTGGTCCATTTTGTGCTGCTATAACAAAATACTACAGGCCAAGTATTTATGAAGAATGGAAACTGTATCTTACAGTTCTGGAGGCTGGGAAGTTGAAAATCAAGGGACCAGCATCTGGCAAGGGCTCTCTTGCTTTGTTATGCCATGGCGAAGGGTGGAAGGCTAAGAGAGTAAGAGAGAGCAAACTCCCTCCCTCAAGCCCTTTAAAATGACATTAATCCATTAATGGGGTTTTGATCAATATATATATATATACTGGGCATACAGATAAAAATTGGAACTGTTTCAGGCAACTGAGGCATAAGATCATGTTTTCATCTCTAGCAAACTAGACTTAAGACTCTTCATTCTCACTAAACTGTAAATGTTTAATAATAACTTAGATTATGAGTGGTAAGATTCATGCTCATTACCAAAATAACTAGTTACTCATAGTACTTTTATTGTCGTTATATCTATAACTAGCTTCAGGATTCTTAACACACTGTTTTAGGTAGCCATTGTAAAATAATAAGAGTTGACAGACAAAATAGAAACTATTTGCTACATCTGACTTAAAGAATTACCAGTTTTTCTCTAAGTAAATGTGCTATTTACTAAACATTGAAGGCCAAATTTGTAAAAGTAAAATTCTAATAATTAGAATTTCACACATTTAATGGCATAGTATGTGGTAGGGAGGCAGGCAACAAGAAGCTTTGCATAAGGTATTTCAGAAATAAAATTGAAAGGAAAATATGTTCTGTATAGGTAAATGATGATTCTCATAATTGTTCTATTTCCATGCTTTTTATTAGAATTTTCAGTATGCAGAGGATTTGGGGAAAAAATTAAAACAACACCAACAATTCAGTTTCTTACTAGAGTCTGCTGAATTAGAATTGGATGCAACTGTGACCCACAGGATATATTCAGTTTCATGCTAACCATTTGCTGGAGAGGAAGGAGGTAAGCAACAGGTCTCTGATCCATCTTTTTGAGGGATGGTGGAGGGGTAAGTGGGAGGAGAGACACTCCTGAGAAGAAATAAAGCGAGTGACACAGTCTAATCTCCTCTTAACATACTAAAGCTAGACCTCTGTCAATCAAACTAAATGGTTTCTGTTAGTAGAATTCTTATCTAAGGAATGCTTTTAGCAGAATGTGCCTGGTGGTCTAGCACTGTTTCTAGCAAAGAAATCTAGACTATATAGATTTATGAGGTGTGCCTCTCTGGAAGAGGTTGGATAAACTAGGAAACAAGGAGTATAAAACAGAGAAGTTCACTTGTTAATGAATTGATGACATATCTTACTGAGCAACTGCCTCTGTTAATCTGGGCCAGAGCTCATCTGGTGTAGGAAGAAAGCATCTGGGGAGAAGCACTGTGGGTCTTGGGTCTCTGCCTGCATTACCTGTGTTTTGGGATTACCTGCATCCTTGGAAACAACAGTACATTCTGGTAGTGGATAAGATCTGTGATTCCAGAAACTCTCATTAGACAGTTATCTTTTGGATTGTTTCAGCTCCTTATGAGTATACACTCTTTTTAAGACTTACCTCTTGACTTAGTCAGTGCATGTATTAGTCTGTTCTCAAACTGCTATAAGGAAATACCTGAGGCTGGGTAATTTATAAAGAAAAGAGGTTTAATTGGCTCATGTTTAATTCTACAGGCTGTACAGGAAGCATGATGCTGGCATCTGCTTGGCTTCTGGGGAGGCCTCAGGAAAACTTATAAACATGGCAGTAGGCAAAGAGGGAGCAGCATCTTCTCATGGCTGGAGTAGGAGGAAGAAGTGGGGATGGGGAGGTGCTGCATACTTTTAACAACTGTATCCCATGATAACTCACTCACTCACTATTGCCATGACAACATCAAGGGAGATGGTATTAAATCATGAGAAACTGGCCCCTTGATCCAATCACCTTCCACGAGGCCCTGCCTCCAACATTGAGGATTCCAATTTGACATGAGATTTGGGTGGAAACATCAGCACATGACTGTACTCTGGGTGGCTTTGAATCCAGACAGTTCTTTTGCCTTTTCTCTATTGTAGTTTTCAAGGATAGCTATAGAATATGCTGAAAATGCACTGTCCTTAGATCAAGGGGAAATGGTCGGAACAGCTTTAATTATCTTCCAGGTCCCCCCAGAACAGGACGTCCTTCAACATTTTAGCACAGCAAATCATGTGACCTCAAAGTATACACCCCCAGAATGAGCAGCCTTTTGGGGTTCCTCAGCTACATTGTTAGTGGGACACACATGCCAATGAGATTCCATCCACATTGGGCAGCTTTCCTTATCCTTGGGGAACTGGCTCATGTTAAATATTAGGCTTCTGTGGTCCCTTGATGCTTGTCTATAAGTAGCAATCCCATATCACATAACTTGTGTGCATGAGTGTTCTGTTTCACCAGACTCAGACAGCTGTTGGCCAGTGCATAATGAACTTGCTTCACAGTTAGCATTTTCAAGGGAGACAATTCTTGTGGAAATGAGAGACTATGGCTTCATTTCTGTTTCTCTTCCCATGGTATGGGATGCAGGATCAGCCTGGAGTAGACCTAAAGACAGACATTTTTTCAACTGCCCGATTTGTTGAGGGCAAATGCAAAGAGTGGGAGTCGTGTCAAGGCTTGTTGGTGATGTCTGTGGATTCCTGAGCATACAGAGATCATATGTTCAATTCGTTTGTTGAGGATGGTAGACTGAAATAGGCTAGAGCATCCCACTCTTGCTCCCAATACAAAATGATAAAAATGGTATGTAAATAAATAAATCAATCCATGTACATGATGCACACGGAGTCATTCTATGGATAGGAACTGTGTGAAATCCATGAAAGACATGGAGTTGAAGACTGCAACCACAGCCCAAAACTACCCTAAGACATGTGATAACAAAATTGAGGTTGGCAGAAAAATGCTTACCCACTGGGAATGGCCTATACTCAGAGTAGGAAGCAACTCCGTGACAACCAACAAAGTGATTCATTGGTTTTGCCACTAGGAGTAGCTCAGCACTGGACCATATATTCATATATCTTCACCTCAATGTGCATTTCTAGGTGGATGAAGAGGGTGTGGGAGCTTGGGTTAGATATAAAAGGCCATATCCTAGATGGCTGGTTCCTTTAGGAGAAGATGATGGGTTGCCATCCTCAGGTTCCTCGCATTCCCAGTGAGGGCAGCCTCAGCAGCACCTTCTGTGGGTACCTTCAAGCTGACACTGCAGCGATGTATCAGGTCGTCTGACAGGAAACACAAATCTGAAAACTGAATACATGAAGTGGAATAGCTAAACATCCAAGGAAAACCACCAGAGGAAGACAGATGAACTTGAGCTCAGGAGAGTCAGCAGCCTTGGGTGTGAGTCAGACGTAGTCCCCTAGAGAGAATTATGAAAATATGTCCTCAAATAGAAAGACTCCTAGAGAAGAAAGGCAGTCTCCTTAAAATTTCTTAGGTCATAGTTCTATCTTTGATTTGTCATTTGCTTCTTTGGTTGGCAAGAGAATGGCATTCTTATTCTACCCTGAAACCCAAGGACACAAAGAACACAAATCAAAACAAAATGAACTCTGTAACAATTAGGTCACTGTCCAGCCTGGCCAATGCAATGAGTGATACCATTCTGACAAGAGATTCAAATCACTAAGACCTTCCTTGGGTTTGGTTGAAAATTAAGGCAATTGACTAAGGTGATTGAGGCATGTTTTTTTCCAATGTATGTAGCAGTCCCCAAATGAGCCAAAATTGATTACATGCCTGAGAGTTTTTGAGATAAAAAATGTATGCAAAGAGAGTTTCTTTTCCTTTGCAATGGAATGAAAGAAAATTTCTGAAGAGGGTTACCAACCTCAAAATGTCATATATAAATAATGCTTCTGAACCTCCCAATGATAAAAATACTCTAGGCCAGAAAATAGTTATGAAGATGCAAGAATGGCATTGCTCAATTCTATTATTCAATGGTTTCTGGCTAAGGCAGGAAATTCCTTTACTGGTATATAGAAGGTAGGAAAAAGCATCTTCAAATGTTTGATTCATTGTCACTTAAATTATTTCTGAAAACATAAAAGTCTTTGTTAAAACTCAGTAGAGCAGATACAGATAAAAAGCATTTTTAAGATAAGCTAAAGCTCAAAGGAAAACAAAAACAAAAACTGCAGAATTTAAAATTACATAATTCAAATTCTACTTGGTTTTTTCTACTCTGTTCATTTTGGAAAATTTACTTAGTTTTCCAAAGTCTTTCTGCCTTCATTAATAACATAGAGACACTATAGACCTGATATGGCTTTTAAAAATAATTATATCACTAATACATATTTATTTTAGAAAATAAGCTGGGCATGATGGACATTTAAATCTATAAAACTACACTTCACCTATTATTTTCTGTCAAAGTCTTCAAATTTAATCACCTAAAACCTACTATAGTACCTTGTTCACACTTAGTAGCCTATAAATATTGGTTGAATGAATGAAAAAAAAATAGTCTTGTATCTCTGAGCTGGAGAAGTAGACAGGGACCAGATTGTAGATGGATTTGAATTTCATGCTGAAGAGCTTTTATTTTGAGCTGAGAAATATTTTTATCAGCTTTGATATGGTAATGTGGAATATAAATTTAAGTGTGGGAAGTAGCAGTGGACTATCTTGATGGAAACTGAATGAACAGAGGCAGTGGAAAGAGTTTTGGAAAGGTTCCACAGTAGTCACGGTAGTCTGCAGGATATTATCATCTTAACTATGCTTCCGTTTACTCTATTACCTCTAATAATGTCCCATTATGAAGGGGGAAAAATCGAAGCAGAAAGAGAGCAAGAAATAGAATGATATTTTAAAAAAATGAAATCCTAAGCTTTGCATATTTCATGTGGGGTGATTCCAAGTGCCTGTATATTTTCTCATCAGCAAAACAAGCCGGATGTGGGACACCACTGCCTGCTGCCATTGTTAATGAGAGAATTGAGACTATGGAGGGTTGGATATCTTTTGAGCCCCCCCTCCCCGCCCAGCTCATGAGTGTTAGAGTGATTTTCAAACCAAGGTTTAAATGACTACAAAGTCCTTTTTCCTTCTATTAAACCTTACTTTCTTCACAGATGAGGGAGGAAATCAAACTTCCTAGGTTTACAAAACTCAAGGCTTTGCAACACTCTGTGGTGCTGGTATTATGTTGAAAAACCAGTTGCTACCCTTAAAGAACTTTGCTCCTTCACTAAATTATCTCACTGCCTCATCTCTTCCTCTAACTCATGTTGGAACTAATGTGTTCTTTTCTTTGTTTCTTCTAAACTTAAAGGTATCTTTTCAGGACTTAGACAAGCACCTCATGATCTACAGTAGAACTATGTTGAATTTTTTCCTAGTAGCCCATAGAGTCTTTTTCACTCCTTCATATTCACAGCTGTTTTTCTACCTGGATAATATCCAGAGCTCAGAGAGCCTGAAGTTTTCAGAGATTTGTAGGTATCCAACCTCAGTGAACAGTTTGTTCTTGAGAGAGCAATCTCATTCATTCTTAATCTTAGGCCCCAAACTCAGCCATGGAGTCAATCTAATTCCCTTTCTCTACCAGCCTTATCTTTCTCCAAAGAGGCCAAACACTGAGAGAAAAGAGCACCTAACAAGTAGAGACGTGGAATAACCTTCTAAATGAGGTTGGCAGCGCCCCTTTTTTTTCTGCAGTCAAAATGGAAGGGTACAAATCACTGAAGAGGTCTGTAAAAGGCAGTCTTTGAGTGTCATGCAGATGAATGTATGACCTCCCTGGTTCCCCTTGCTCTTTAATTTCCAAGAACTAACATTCCCTGCCACCTCGCTGCAAAAGGGAGAGGTGTCTCTAATGACATTCCCAAAGTGAAGAACGCCGACCTTTCCAGGAAAAAGAAGGCTAGACATTTATTAACATAAAAAAGCAAGTGTGTGTATGTGTAAGTGCAGTGTGTAATAGCTTAAATTTGAACCTAAAGATCAAACATTGAATTTCAGTGCTATGACAGGAAGTCCCTTTAGATGTGCAAATTCAATGTGTCTTTTATTTTTTTATATCACGGTTTATATTTTCAAGTTTTACTAGCAGGAATATTTATTACAATCTCAATCCCATAATTTGTGTTTCTGTCATCTTCACTGTCACCTAGAATACTAAAAATATTAATAAGACATTACATTTTCAATTTGAAAGCTAAGTGTATGTCAAATATCTGCTTGTGTATTAAACTTTTAAAATGTTCTATATACTGTAAATGAGGTATTATCTTCTTGTATTTCAGGAGGTCTATAGTATCTAATGTGTATTGGGTCTTTTATGGGAATATTATTCTGGTTTAAGAGATAGGAGTATTTGATTTTAATCTATATTCAACCAAGATTAAGCTAACTGTGTGATTTTAAGCAGATCATTTTACTTTTATTGATCTCAGATTTCTGATTTGTAAAATCATGGCTCTGTCCTCTAAAAGCTTGCTGTAGGCAGAATATTGGTCACCTAGAGATGTCCACATCTCAATCCCTGAAGTTTGTGAGTGTCAGGTTACATAGAAAGGCAAATTAAGGTTGCAGATGGAAATACAGTTGCTAATCAGCTTACCGTGAGATGTGGAGACTATCCTAGATAATCCAGGTAGACACAGTGTAACCACAGGGGTTCTTATAAGCAGAAGAGGAAGGCAGAAGAGAGAAGGAACTAGATAGATAGTCTTGTGGTAATGACCTGCCCAAGTGTGCTGGCTTTGAAGATGGAGGAAGGAACCACAAGTCATGGAATCTGGGCAGTGAAAGAAAGGGATTCTCTCCCAGAGCCTCCAGAAGGAATATGGCCTTGCCTACCCCTTGATTTCAGCCCAGGCTTCCCTTTACAGGGTTCTGTCCACCAGAACTGCAAGATGATGAATATGTGTTATTTTAAGCCATTGAGTTTGTGGCAGTCTGTTACAGCAGCTATACAATTAGCTCTGAGAGCTAATTGTGATGTATTCGGTACTAAGTTTTCTGGGTGAAGATCCAGAAATCCTACCACTCACCATTCCTTCCTTTACATTGACTTGTAAATGTACCTTTGTAAGGGTCAATTGCCAGGTTGTACAATCAGGGAAATGCCTGATATCCTATAATTTAGGAGAACATTTAAGTTCTGTCAGACAGTCAGGGCTTCACAGCCAAGTTGGGGCTGGAGTGCAGGGGCACGATCACTGCAGCCTCAACCTTGTGGGCTCAGGCAATCTTCCAACCTTGGCCCCCTGAGTAGCAAGGACTACAAGTGACCACCACTACACCTGGCTAATTTTTGTATTTCGTGTAGATGGGATTTTGCCATGCTACCTGTGCTGGTCTTGAACTCCTCGGCTCAAATGATCTGCCTGCCTTGGCCTCCCAAAGTGCTAGAATTACAGGTGTGATCCACCATACTCATCCTAGACACCCCTTTTAAAAGTTTTAAATTTATTTTTTAAAATTTGGGTTCTAAATATTTTTTCATATAAAAAGAACTTTTTATTTTAACTTTTGATTTTATTGCATAATGTCTGAAAATAGTATTTTTATTGTTTCTAGCCTGGAATTTATTGAGGTTTTTTGGAGATCAAGGAATGCCAATTTTTGTGACTGATTCGTATGCATTTAAAAAATATATATGCTTGATTATCAGGGTTGATTTTATCTATATAGATATAGGCACACCTCATTTTTATTGCACTTGGCTTTATTGTGCTTCAGATGCAACTGTACAGTTTTAGATATCGTGCTACACATTTTTCCCCCCACAGATTGAAGGTTTGTGGCAACACTGCATCAACGAAGTTTGGTGCCATTTTTCCAACAGCATGTGCTCAGGTTGTGTCTTTTGTCACATTTTGAAATTCTCACAATATTTCAAACTTTTTCATGATTACTATAGTTGTTATGTAAATCTGTGATCAGTGATCTTTGATGTTACTATTAGAATTGCTTTTGGTAGCCATGAACCACATCCAGATAAAACAGGGAATTTAAATGATAGCAGTGTGTGTTCTGGCTGTTCCACTGACCTGCCATTCCCTCATATCTCTCTCCCTCCTCCAGCCTCTTTATTCCCTGAGAAAGCAGTATTGAAATTAGGCTAATTAATAACTTTACAATGACCTCTAAGTGTTTAAGCAAATGTAAAAGTCACATGTCTCAGTTTAAATCCAAAGATAGAAATGATTAAGCTTAGTGAGAAAGGCATGACAACAGCCAAGATAAACTTGAAAGCTAGGCCCCTCCTGCACCAAAACATTAACCAAATTGTGAATGCAAAGGCAAAAGTCTTGAAGAAAATCAAAATTGCTACTCCAATAAGCAAGTAGAATACATGAAGATCCGAAGCAAAACAGCCTTATTGCTGATATGGAGAAAGTTTTAGTGGCCAGGACAGAAGATCAAACCACTCACAACAGTTTTTTTAAGCCAATGCCTAATCCAGAGCAAGACCCTAACTCTTTTAAATTCTATGAAGGCTAAGACAGGTGAGGAAGCTGCAAAAGTTTTAAGCTCACAGACGTACGCTCATAGGTTTAAGGAAAGAAGCCATCTCCATAATATGAAAGTGCAGAATGAAGCAGTAAGTGCTTAGGTAGAAGCTGCAGCAAGTTATCCAGAACCATCTAGTTAAGATAATTGATGAAGGTTGCTACTGTAAACAACAAATTTTCGGTGTAGATGAAACCACTTGACATTGGAAGAAGATCCTCCTAGGAGTTTCATATCTAGAGAAAAGTCTGTGCCTGGCTTCAAAGCTTCAAAGTTTCAAAGGACATGCCGCCTTTCTCAAACAACAGGCTGACCCTCTCTGAAGCCAAGCTTCAAAGGCTAGGGCCAATGTAGTTGGTGACTTTAAGTTGAAGCCAATGGTCATTTGCCATTTCAAAATTTCTAGGACCTTAAGAATTATGCTGAATTTACTCTGCATGTGCCCTAAATGGAACAACAAAGCCTGGGTGAGAACATATCTGTTTACAGCATGGTTTATTGAATATTTTGAGCTCATTGTTGAGAACTGCTGCTCAAAAGATTCCTTTCAAAATATTTCTACTCATTGACAATGAACTTGGTTATCCAAGAGTTCTAATGGGAGTGTACAAGGAAATCAATGTTTTCAGTTCTGCTAATGCAACATCCATTCTGTAGTCCATGGATCCAAGAGTAATTTCAACTTTCAAAATCTGATTATTTTTAGATATACATTTCATAAGGCTACAGCTGCCACAGACATTGATTTCTCTGATGGATCTGGGCCAAGTATATTGAAAGCCTTCTGGAAAGAATTCACCATTCTAGATGCCAGTAAAAACATTTGTAATTCATGAGAGGAAGTCAAAATAGCAACGTTATCAGGAGTCTGGAAGAAGTTGATTCCAACCCTCATATATGCCTTTGAGGGGTTCAGGATATCAGTGGAGGAAGTCGCTGCAGATGTAGTGAAAATAGCAAGAAAACTTGAACTAGAAGTGGAGGTCGAAGATGTGATTCAATTGCTGCAATCTCATGATAAAACTTGGGTTGATGAGGAGTTGTTTCTTATGAATGAGCAAAGAAAGCAGTTTTTCGAGATGGAGTCTACTTTTGGTGAAGATGCTGGAAACATTGTTAAAATTGCAAATGATTTAGAATATTACATCTACTTAGTTGATAAAGCAACTGCAGAGTTTGAGAAGACTGACCACAATTTTGAAAGAAGTTCTACTGTAGATGAAGTGGCTGTCAAACAGCATTGCATACTACAGAAAAATCTTTCATAAAAGGAAGAGTCCATCAATGTGGCAAATTTCATCATTATCTTATGTAGAGAAATTGCCACAGCCACTCTAACCCTCAGTAGCTACTACCCTAATCAGTCAGCAGCCATGAACATTGAGGCAAGACACTCCATCAGCAAAATGATTATGACTCACTAAAGGCTGAGAATAAAAGGATTAGATGATCATTAGCAGATTTCTCATTTTTTAAGCTATAAAGTATTTTTAATTAATAGCCACAATGCTATTACACACTTAATAAACTAAAATATAGTATACACATAACTTTTATGTACACTGGAAAACCAAAATAAAAAGTTACTTTATTGTGATATTTGCTTTATTCAGTGGTCTGAAACCAAACCTGCAATTTCTCCAAGGTGTAACTGTATCTCTTTATGTATAATTATGCAATTCTAATTTACTGGTTTTGTCGTCTAGTCCTTATACACCTTTAATAGTTTTTCATTCTACTTGGTTTTGTTGTGTTGCTGAACTATGCTCAGTATAGGTTTGATTTATCCAGTTAGGGATTGTGAACATGATTTCTTCTTTTTATAAAAGAGTTCAGCCTATTATTATATTTAATTTCACTTTACTTTTTTATTTTTAATTATGGACATGATGTGTGCATAAATAGATGTTGATAGATAGATGATAGATAGATAGATAGATAGATAGATAGATAGATAGATAGATGATAGTGATATAGTTTGGATATTTGTCCCCACCCAAATCTCAGGTTAAATTTTAATCCCCAATGCTGGAAGTAGGGTCTGGTAGGAGGTGTTTGGATCATGGAGGAGGATTCCTCATGACTTTGTGCTGTCTTCATGGTAGTGAGTTTATACAAGATCTGGTCATTTTAAAATGTGCGGCACCTCCTCCTGCACTTTCTCTCTCTCTCTCTCCCTCTCCCTCTCTCTCCTATCTCTCTCTCTCTCTCTCTCTTTCTCATTTGCTCCTGCTTTCACCATGTGACATGCCTATTCCCCCTTTGCCTTCTGCCATGATTGAAAGTTCCCTAAGGCTTCACCAGAAACTGAGCAGATGCCAACACCATCCTTCTTGTAAAGCCTGCAGAACTGCAAACCAATTAAACCTTTTCTTTATAAATTACTCAGGCTCAGGTGTTTCTTTATAGCAATGCAGGAACAGCCTAACACAGGCAGGTAGGTAGGCAGGCAGGTAGGTAGGTAGGTAGATAGATAGATAGATAGATAGATGATAGATACATATAGATAGATGATAGATACATATAGATAGATGATAGATGATAGATACAAATAGATGATAGAAGATAGATAGATGATAGATACATATAGATAGATGATAGAAGATAGATGATAGATAGATACAAATAGATAGATGATTGATAGAAGATAGATAGATAGATAGATGATAGATGGATAGATAGTTTTTCCAGTTCTGTATCTCTTGGTGATTTGGGGGTTCTTATACTCTTGAGACAACACAATACCTTGCCTTCCCTCTGTTTCTTCTTACAATGTGGGTCTTGAATCTATTGGTAATTGGTTCCTATCCTCTCTAAATTGTTCTTAGGGAAGCTTGTTCTGTTTAATATTTTTCTAGTTTTTTATGTTAGCTGCTCTAGTTTGTCTGTTTCATGAGGTAACTAAAGGAAATTAAAAACTATGCTTGTCTCCTGCAGTTTATTAATTGGTAATTTTTTCTTTTCTAATTAGAAATTAGAAATTTATTTTATATTTGTAATTTTTCTGATTTTATATTGTAATTTTCCCTCCTTCCTTCCCTTCCTTCCTTCTTTCCTTCCTTCCTTCTTTCCTTCCTTCCTTCTTTCTTTCTTTTCTTTCTTTCTTCTCTCTTTCTTCTTTCTTTCTTTCTTTCTCTTTCTTTTCTTTCTCTTTCTTTCCTTTCTTTTTCTTTCTTCAAAGTTTTGCTCTTTTGCCAGGCTGGAGTGCAGTGGTGCAATCTTGTCTCACGGCAACCTCGGCTCACTACAACCTCTGCCTCCCAGGTTCAAGCGGGTTCTCCTGCCTCGGCCTCCTGAGTAGCTGGGACTACAGGCACACACCACCATGCCCAGCTAATTTTTGTATTTTTAGTAGAGATGGGGTTTCACCATGTTGGCCAGGATGGTCTCGATCTCTTGACCTTGTGATCTGCCCACCTCGGCCTCCCAAAGTGCTGGGATTACAGGTGTGAGCCACTGCACCCAGCCTATATTTGTAATTTTCTAATTTTATATTTGTAATTATTTTTTACAAGTAGAACCTCCCTGAAAACATAAACTTTGAGCCCCCAGAAATTTGTCTCTTCCCCTCACCAAGTCAAAAATAAAATTGTAATACAGGAGAGAGTGGAAGAGGTGGACACTCAAGTACTAGGTCAGGATTTATGGACCAAAACAGTAGTAAGAGTGACCTGTAGCTAAGTCCTGACTATTGAGATTTAGCTTCTTCCAGCATTTATTTTTTTATTCGTATGTTTATTGGCTTGACATATATTTATTGTACATTCACTATATGCCTGACTGTCCTTAGCAATGAACAAATTAAGCATAACTCCCTTCCCTATTGGAAGTTATATTTTAAGAGTGGGATAGAGAACAAATAAGCTAATGAAATGTATTTCAGATAGTGATTGATTCTGAAAATGTAGGCAGAGTGTGGTCTGCAGGTGAGGAAGAGGAGGGATGAAAATACCTTTTCTGTAATAAACGGCAAATTTATTTATTTATTCAACAAATATTTTAAACACCCACATTTTTAATATTGTTTATTAATTTTTATATTAAAAAACATTTTGGATGCACTGGAATACCTACTCTGTTCTAGGGATATAATCTACAAAGAAGAATACGATACAGTATTAGCTTTAAAGGGCTCACTGAGTAATGCGGGAGAACATCTTTAGAGAAAAAACAATCTAGGTTTCAAAAATCAATAGAAGGGATCTACATACCACCTTTCCATGGAGAAGTATTCTTGAAATATCCAACTTGACCACCCCTTGTCACTAAACTTGGAGATATGTTCAGGGTAGCTACAAGGGAGATTAACTGATGAGGTGAACTACATGCCTTTAAAGACAGGACAGCTATGGTTGATTCTTTATGTAAAAGCATGTTAGCTCCATATTGCCATTGTGATCTTCATGCCTCTCAGTGTCTGCTGTGAAAACATTTGCTTTTATTCCTTCACTCTCTAACTACATACATTTCTTAGGGGAGACGAAAAGATTGCTAAATCATAATTCACCTTCCAAACATATTGAACATCTTTCCACAAATTCAGCTTTCAAGGAAAATTAATAGGCATCTATCTTCAGTAATTTTTGAGCTATTGAAATAGGGCTGCAGTAACTAAATGCTCTTTATGTTAAAGAAAATTGAAGAGAGAGAGAGCAGATAGGCTACTCTTTTGAGGTGTGACAGGCAGATATCAAAGTGTATTGGACATGACTGCTATCAACTCAGAACTAAAAGTTTAGTGAGAAGAGTATGCTGGAGATGACAAATTTTAATAAATTCAATTCATTTAAAGTACAAAAATGAAAAGAAGAAACAAGTAATACAGCCAGGAAGAAACCACATGCCCTTCTACTGCCTAAGGTGGAGGTGAGCTCCAGTAGATGAATATCTGTTACCTTCACCAACTGTGCTAGAAGCTGACATGAGCAACTTGTTCGGTGGGTGTGGATGTGAGAAAAGTATCAGCCAGAGCCCTGGAAATTTTTATGTCCTACCTCTTGGCAAACATTGACTCTCGATGACTCCCAAAATCTCATCTTATTTGAGATGGATGCCCAGGCAAAGCCCACGGAAAGTATAGAAAATAAGTTGTGGAAAATGTCCTGAACTGTAAGGAGAAGTATCTATCTGAAAACTTATCTACGCTCAGGCTCAGAACTGAAATTTTGGAATCTGTTAGGGATCCTCAGTACAGAATGTGGAGAGAAAGTGCTATGAGATAGATACAGAATGCCTTAGGAGAGAATAGGCTGATTGAGAACTGTAAGAGAAGACACTGCAAAGTGGAGGTAGAAGAGGTAAAGAAGGGCACAGGAAATGCACATGAGATGAGGTTAAAATCTACCATGGAGAAAACGAAAGCCTATTTTAAAGTGCAATACATCGTATCAGAAATGTAAAGAATAACATTATTTGCTTCCCAGAAATGCGGGTGAAAAAGGCAAATAGATGAAGACAAAGTACACTAGACTTCGGAGATTGCGCTTGTTAGATATTCTGAATCATTCATAATTGAAGGAAATAATGTATACAGTGGTCCATTTCCAAGACAAAGTGTCTTGAATTGGTTTAGGTCAAAAAGCCACAGAAGAAATGGGATATACTTACTAGACCCCTGCTTGGATAGCTGACGCTTGCTTGTCAGCTCCCTGCTCCCTTCTCCGTCGCTTCACTGCTTAGTTGCCCTCACTCGAACCAAAGAAATTTAGTCTAAGATGAGAGTTTACTAGCCTGAAAAATAGCTCGCTTTGTCTGTTCTTATCAGCCTGCCCGGCTGCTTAGGTCATAAGTAAAATACTTGAAGAGCCCCTGTGCTGACTAGGATTGCAGTGCATTGTGGGCTGCAACAAAATGCAGCAAGACAACCCTAAACAAAATAAAGCCCCTACCCAAAACAGGCAAAGTCCAGGAAGACTGTGACCCCAGAGTACTCAGCCTGTGAGGAACCGGGGGAGGGACCTCCATACTTGGGCTTAAATTCTTGTAACTGTGTTGCCTGTCCTGCCCATTAGATCACCCATCCTGCAAGACTGTCATTAAAAGCCTCACTTTTGCTGTTCTCTGGGCTCTGAGCTCATTCTTTGGGTTGGATGGGTGAGTTTGTTTCTTGAAATACTAAAAAACTTAATTTAAGAAAATTCTTCTGTGATGACTTTTCCCCCTGGTATTCAGATTAAAAGTGTCTGGTAACTTCTTGGCCAAAGAATACTTCTGAGTTATTGAATTACAAAGTTATGTAATAACTAATATAATAAGTCTTATAATAAGCCTCATTATCAGATATCAAGATGTATTATGACATATAATAATCAAATGGAATATTATTACAGAAATTTATACCTATGCCTATAGCAATGAAATATAATAAAGAACCCAGAAAAGGCCATACAAAGTCATGAAAATGTGATACATGACAGAGGAAGCATTAAAGCCAATGGGAAGAGTAGACTTTTCAATAATCTTGCTTGAATAATTCATTATCCACATATAAAGGTAATATAATAATTCTGCCTCATATGATACACAAAAATATGTTCTAACTGGATTAAAGTCTTAATGTGTAAAGTAAAACTTCAAAAGCATTTGAAGATAATATTATGACCTTGGGAAGGAACAAATATTTTACATAAGATGTCCCCAAGCCCAAATCATAAAAGAAAAATTGGATGCACTATTTTAACATTTTCTGCTTCTTTGCAGAAAAAGCCATTATAAAAATGACAAGCAGTAGACTTGGAGAAGATTTTAGTAACACATAAAACTGATAAGTTACTTTGTATCCAGAATAAAAAGGAGAATAACTTCTACTAATTCATAAGAAAAAGGCAACCAAAAATTTTTAAAAAATGAATAGGTAAAAGAGAACCTTAATGGCCAGTAAACAAATGAGAAGATGTTCCACTTCCCTAGTAACCAAGGAAGTAAAAATAAAACCCATAATGAGATACGCTTTACATGCAACAGACTGGTATAGATAAAAAAATTCTGACAAAATCACATTAGCAAGGATGTGAATGGAGTTGGAAACTCTAATTGCTTGTGGGAGTGTAAATTGCTGCAGTCAGTTTGGGAAGGACTTGGCTTAGCTAGTAAAGCTGAAGTCTATGTTAAGTCAGATCTATGGCTTAGTAATTCCATGCTGAGGTTTTGATCCTGGAGAACCTTCCACAAAAATATATGCATAAGAATTTTCACAGCCATGTTGTCTGCAGTAAGAAGTTGGAAAGAACTTAAAATGTCCACTTGTAGAAGAATAATCAGATTGGTTACAATCTATTTAATACCACATTTAAATTATGTAAATGAAGCTCTACATATCAATATAGTAATCACAAAAACACAACATTGAATTCAACAAGCCAGTTGCAGAATAGCCCATGGAATATGTAATATTCATAAAGCTTAAGCATACAAAACAATGTAATATATATTTATAAACTGTATACATGCTTATAAATGATATATACATATACATATATAGTAAGGTATATATGTAGTAATATTTTAAAAAATGTAGAGACATTTAAATATGTCGTAACTTTTTTTAAATGCAGGAAAAGATAAATACTGAATTGAAGATAGAAGTTAATGTTGGTCGTCGTAGGAAAACCTTAATTTGTCTTCATTAAGCTTTATTTCATAAGGTTGCAGATGGGCATATTGGAGAGCTTATTGTTTATATTGTTTGCAAGCGCAAGATACTTAATATAATAATACATAAGACTATGACATTAGTAATACCAGTTTACAATTTCAGATTACTTTTACAAACATCGTGAAGTATGACTAATAGGGGGTGGCATAATGGTGAAAGTGAAAAAAAATGTACTGACTCTTTAATAGCTTCTATTCTAGAAACAAATTGTAGCATTTTGTTTGCCACTGATAATTAGAGAAATAGAGCTTGAAAGGTGCTTTTGAAAAACTTGTCGATTTCTTTACGTATAATTACAAAAACAAGACATAAGAACTTTCCAAAACTCTGGAAAGATATAAGAAAATTAAACTTTGTACTTATAGAAAATGACATAAAAGAACAACAAGTCAGAAAAACAAGGACGTGTGAAAGGCAGTAATAGAAGAAATATCAATTACAGCGGTTGATATAGAAACTAATTTAACTGAAATATCCGGTACCTGACCTGTTTTGGATTAAAATAATTTTACTAGAGTTTGGATATCTTAACTTCAATTTGTATTGTAGTGGATATGGCATAGAATAAATTTAGACTCTAAAGAGAAAAACAAAGTTAAGAAGGTTTCATTTTGCATAAATATAATCTTGCTAGTTAATTTGAAAATGTGTTAGGTATCTGTTATTGCTTTTCTTTTAGGTTGAATACAGGGCAAGAAAAATCCAAAGCAATTTTAGTTATAAAAGAACATAAATGCAGTTTCTTATTAATTTTGACAACAAAACAGAACTTCAAATGTGCACTAATTCTCCTAGAAAAGGTAATTTAGCATCTGTCAATAATAATAAAATGATGTGTTAAATAAAAAGTGGTGGAAACATCATTTATCAGAGCAATAATTTGACAGGCAGTAAAACATAGTGTTTAGACTTATAAACTCCAGAGCTGGTCTGTTTTTGATTCTCAGCTCTGATATTTACTCATTTATAACCTTGGACAAGCTACTTAACTATTCTTTGTCTAGTTTCTTCATCTGAAAAACAGGGAATAAAAATAGGTCCCAGATGCAATATTCAAAATACTCAGCCACTGGTATAGTAATATAAATTATTACTTAAATAAATGAATATGTTAAAATATATTTTATTTTCTAAATATATACACAGGTTATATAGCAAAGTGATTACTAAGTAATGTGTTACAGAGAAAATTCCTTATTAAATCATTTTATTTGCAAATCACCCATTAATTTTGAATGGTGGTTATTGCGATTTTACTCCTGATGAGTCATGATTTGACACAGGAAGTGCATCAAAATGTTCCAACATTCCCATTTAATTCATTATGCTTAGGTCTTTGGCATCTAGTGCTTTATTGCAGCCAGAAAGTGGCTTGGTGCCTGGTGTTTTGTGGCAGTCAGAAGGTGGCTGGACATCTTGCTTATAAGGCGTAGCCAAGTACTCATTTAGGTGTGAATACATACTCTATTGCTTGAACCTTGGTTCATGCTGACAATGCTGCTATGAATACCAGCTGTCCTGCCACCTGGATGCCTCTGCCAATGCTGGGCTTCCCAGGGGCAGCCAGTAGGCACTGCAGACACTCTTGCCACCACAGCCTCTCTATATCCTTAGTTTCCTCAACAGTCACAAAGGTCTTTCCTCTTATGAGCCAGCACCACTCTAAGACCCATCACCTGTCTCTGACCACTGCCAGGTGACATTATTTGGTGACTTGTAGTCTCAATAATTAAAGAGTTGCTCTTTACTATTAGGTGATAAGCAACAGTATTGATATTTTAATACGTAGATTAAAATATATTTTCTTTTATTTTCTAAATATATACACATAGTACATAGCAAAGTGGTTACTAAGCAATATGTTACAGAGAAATACCAAAAAGATTTTGGTAACACCATTTTCAGAAGCTCAAAAAGGCCACAGCAAATTCTCAATAAAAAAAAAAACACAAAAAAAAACAAAACCCAAGTGTTAAACTCTTTCTCTTGCTATAATTTGTTGGTCAAATTTTCCTGCAATTTGTACTTCTTGAGTGATGTTTATTTTTTTTAATTGATGATATTTTCAATATGTGAAAGAACCAATTGTAGAGTGATTTTGTCTTTCAACTGAGCTCTGTAATAGTGAATCTTTGCTTTGTAATTTAGCCATTACTACATTGTTAAAAGTCATTTGTATGCCAAGTTTTAATAACCACTATTCTATCACTTATAGTGTCAGTTAAAAGGTAGATTTCTGTATAATAAAGCAAGTAAATGGGTTAATTATTTAATAAATGACATATGCTTGGATAAGGTTTAAAACACAAAATCAAATCCCAAGTATTTTGAATGTTTACAAAATATTTAAAATTATGAAGAAAAAATAAGTTAAAAATGACAGGAAAATATCTGACAAACAGAAACACAAAAAGAGCAACTAAAACTATTTTATTAGACAAGAAAAAGTACAACAAAAGGCATTCCATTTGGTAAGAGATCATTATTCTCTGTTTCCTCCACAGTCTTCTACAAATACTTCTGCCTTCATACAGGAACTGCAAAAAGAGACTCCTGTCTTCTTGTTCACCATTTTACTTACTCTTCTCTTAAAAAGAAGGAATGGTAATTTTGACTTATTCATGTGATAAGTAGGGTCTCAGAAACAGATTTCTGACTTAATTTTTCTGTCTCTGTTTCTGTCTCTGTTCTCTATGCCTTTGTGTTTCTTTCCTTCTTTTTTCCCTCCTCCCCTCTCTCAAGGACTGTATTCTTTGGGTCTTGATTCCATATAGTTAACCTGTCTCTGTTTTGTGTACTTAAGCCTGTAATTAAACCAGGAAGGGCCTATTGTTTTAGCTCATATTTTTCCAATTTAGAGGGAAGAAGGAATTACTCAGACATGTGCCTAGGGTGTCTACTATTTTCTATAATTCATCTTTATTGGCAAACACTGTAGTTGTATAACATTTGTTTCATTTGGCATAATTCATTCAGTTATTTAATATTTATATTAGATGTCTACTGTATTTTAGGCACTATTCTAGGTCCTTAATATACATTATTGCTCTTGTCTTATGTCTTCGTGTTTATAGTCTTGGCCAAAACACTTGAAAAGCAAAAAAAAGGTAAGATGTAAAATTTAGTTAGAGAGAAAAAATACATATATATGCATTAATTTAATAATAACCAAAAAGTATTTCAACAAACTGTAAATAAAAGGAAACTTCTTCAGACTGTGTTTACCCAGTTTTGTAGATATTATCATACTTAGTGGTGGAAGACTAAAGGTCTTCCAAGATTTGAAGCAAAGTGCTGTGGATTGAATTGTGGTCCTCTATCCTCACCAACCCAAATTCATATGCCGAAAGCCCTGATCCTCAATGTGATGAAATGTTCAGATGAGATCTTACAAGATGATTAAGTTCAGATAAGGTCAAGATGGTGGAGCACTCATGGTGGGATCTGTGCCCTTATGTCAGAAGAGGAGGAAACAGCAGAACTCTCTCTCTGACACGTGAAGACATAGTGAGAAGGTAGCCATGGGTAAGCCAAAAATAGAGCTCTCACTGGGGAGCTGAATTTGCTAGCACCTGAATTTTGGACTTTCCAGTCTCCCGAACTATAAGAAATAAATTTCTGTTTAAATTCCCCGGTTTAGGGTATTTATTTTGGCAGTCTGAGAAGACTAACACACAAGGGAAGGCTGTCCACTCTCACAGCTTCAATTCGGTATTAACTTGGAGGTTCTAACGCATGCAATGAGGCAAGGAAAAGAAACAAAATGCACAAATATTGGAAAAAATCTGTATATTTGTTTTTAATCAAAGATGATGTGATTGCATATATGCAATATGCAAAGGAATTTATGAACCACTGAAACTAATCAGTAACTTTGGCAAAATAATTGGTTACAAAATATGTATACAAAAGCAGCCACATTTCTATATACTAGCAATAAACATTTGGAAATATAATAAAGCATGTAAAATAGCATCATATTAAATATTTAATAGTAAGTTAAATGAAAGATGTGTAAGTCTGTATTCAAAAGTAACCACTCATATGCCAAAATAATATTTAATTAATTAGAAATACATTATGTTTATGGATTGAAAGACAGTATTTTTAGGATGGTGTATTAGTCCATTTTGCATTGCTGGAAAGAAGTATCTGAGGTTGGGTAATTTATAAAGAAAAGTGGTTTATTTGGCTCATGGTTCTGCAGGCTGAAGCATCGTGCCAGTTTCTGCTTTTAGTGAGGGTTTCAAGAAGCTTACAATCATGGCAGAGGGCATAAGAAGCTGACGTGTCACACAGCAAGAGAGGGAACTAGAGAGAGAGGGAGGAGGTGCCAGGGCATTTTGAAAACCAGATCTCGCCTGGACTCACAAAGTCCACTTGTTACTGTGAGGAGAGCATCAAGCCATTCATAAGGGATCTGCCAAAAGTACCTCTCACCAGACTCCATTTCTAACATCGAGAATCACATTTCAACATAAGATTTAGAAGGGACAAACATCCAAACTACATCAGATGATTATTCTTTATTGACCCATAGATTGAATGCAATCCTACAAGAATTGTGATATTAAAGTCAAATCACAAGAAACTTAAAAGATAGGGACAAGCTGCTTTTAAAATACATATAATCATGCCTATAACCTAAACAATCTTGAAAAAGAACAACATAGTTGGAAAACTTATGGTACCTGACAATATCAAAGTATAAAAACAAGATTGGGATACTAAACTATCAGGTTTTAGGACTCACTATTATGCTACCCTAATTAAGACTGTCTGGTATTGAGATAAAAATAAATACACATGGAAAAAAAAGGAGCCCTAAAGTAGATAATCACATATATGTTTAACTGATTTTCGACAAAGTGTCAAAGGAATTCAGTGGGAGAAGGGTAGGTCTTTCTAATATGTGGTGAAGCAACTGGTTCTGTTGAAAAGTAAAGTTTAACCTCTTTCTTACACTACATGCAAAAATTAGGGTACATATCTAAATGTGAGTGTTAATATAAAAATTTTTTTATTGCTTTTAAATTGGACTTAATAAAATTAAAATTTTCTCATCAAAATGTACTATTAAGAACGTGAAAATACAAGCCACAGCCTTGGAAAAGATATTTTGAAGTACTTATATTTTACAAATAACTCATATATATAAAGAACCTCCATTAATCAAAAGGAATTAGACAAATATCTAGTTTTAAAAAATAAATGGTGAATAATGTAAACAGAAACCTCGCAAAAGAAAATATCAGAATGGCCAATAAGCACATAGAAAGATACACAACATCATTAGTTTTTAGAGAAAAGCAAATTAAAACAGCAATGAGATATGTTCCTAAGGCTACAAGAATGACTTACTTTTAAAGTCCAACAGCATTGTGTTGGGTGTCCCCAGTACCACTCAGGTTTAATGACTTCCAAAAAGGACACACAGAACTCAGAAAAGCTGCTATACTTATGGTTATGGTTTGTTACAGTGAAGAGATACAGGTTAAAATCAGTAAAGGCAAAAGATACAGAGGTCTCTGAAGGAGAGACCACATGCAAATTTCCAGTTGTCTGCTCCTAGTGAAGCTGTTAAAGAATGTCAAATTCTTCCAGAAAAAACGTGGAATATTAATCAGGGAAGCTCACCCAAGCTGCTTGTCCAGAGATTCTATTAGGCTTCAGTTACATAGACATGGATTGCCCATCTGGCCAACCTTAGTTACTTATCATTCAGCCACTCCGGAGGATGTCTGACAGCATGAACTGACAGCATGGCTCAAGTTTCCCACCATAAATCACATGGTTAGCATAAACTATTTGGCATGGTTGAAGGCCTCACATCTACAAACTCACTATTATCATGCAGGATATTCCACGGATTTAAAGGTTATCTCAGGAGCAGATCAAGAACCAGTTGGTTCTTTGAAATGTATAGAGTTTGAACTTCCTAAACCTGTAGACTTACACCTTCACTGGAGAAATATCTGTGTTGAAGAGGAAATAGAGCAAATGGAATTCTTGTACACTGCTTGTGGGAATTTATAATGGCAAAGCCACTTGGAAAACTTTGTGGACGTTTCTAACAAAATTAAAGATATACCTGCCCCGTGACCAAGAAATTACACTCCTAGGTATACATCAAAGAGAAATGAATACACATATCCATAAAAATAGGTCTGTAAGAAGGTTTATAGCAGCTTTATTGCTAATATAAAAAATGGAGACAGATTAAATGTCTCTGAACAGAAGAATAAACAATTTTTTGTGGTATATTTATGCAATATAATAGAATATGATTCAGAAATTAAAAGGAATAAACTACTGGTATACATAATAGTATTGAATGAGTGTTTAAAACATGTGCTTGGTCAAAAGAAGACAGACACAAAAAATACAGACTACGTAATTTAATGAATATGAAGTTCAAGAACAAGTCAATGTAACTACTATTATAGAAGTCACAATAAGGTCAAGTAGTTGTGGGACAATATGAGCATGCCTGTAACCCAGTCTTGAAAGTCTGCTATTTCCCATATCTCTCCAGAAATCTTTCTTAGTTGTTAAAATACTATATGTTGATGTGGAAGGTACACAGGGACAAACTTTAAATATTCATTGAGTCAAATGATTAGTGTTTGTTAACTATACTGTATGTATTTTTTTCTTAAAATTAAAAAAGACTTATGTGGTATTTAAATTTCTTGGAAGTTTTTACCACATGGTATGCTCTAAATCAGTACTTATGAATGAATGCACACATAAATAGATACATATCTTGATATTCTTGCTCTGTTATTATGCTCATCAAGCCACATTTTTAAAAAATGACTGTTAAATTATCTATAGGAAGAGAATGCAATGAGCAGAAGACTCAGGCAAGTATTTCACTTGATTTTTTTTCTTTTTTACAGTTGAATACATTATTATTCTAGTATTTATATGTCAGTTTCACATGAGTGTAGTGACAGAAGCCAATATCTAAGAGCCAGATTACCTTTAAGTATATTAACAGTTTTATTTAAAATGAACATAGAAAATTAGATCTTGAAATATAGATACCTTTGAAAGACTTTATCTATCATGTATACTAGCCTGAATGATCTGTCAGCCTTTGTCAGGCAAAAAAAAAAAAAAAAAAAAAAAAAAAAAGCCCGTTGGTTTTATTAAATGTCTCAATCAAGCTGAATGACATATTAATTTCTTAAAAACTCAGGGTCACTACTGTGAGCACCTCTAATTGTATTGTTTGATATTATCATTTGCAGAATAATAGAATGTTGTGGTTAGAAGAGATCTTAGTAGTCATCTAGTAACATCCCTTTATTTTAAAGATGGGGAAATTGAAATCTACCTGTAAAACTAGCAATTAGAGAACTTTGGGTTCCTGATGCTTTTGTTGAGCTAATTCCGAGTTGTCTACTTCATGACTTCACACAAGACAAATAAATTCCTTTGTACTTATTAACCAACTCAATAAAACTTTTTTTTTTTGCCCTTCACAGCCAGTTTCATTTCTAAGTAATGCAAAACCACACTCTACTAAAGACTTTTCTTTGACAAATACTGAAAGAATTTGAAAGCCCATATAAATTAATTTCTTGAATGATACCTGATTTTCAACATCAAAGCTTTAGCAATCATTAGTGGATTAGTATCTTCAAAGTGTTGAAAGAAAATAATTTTGGACTTAGAATTTTATATTCAACTAACTAATCATCTAAAAATGAGGATACAATAATAATATTCCCATGCATGCAAAGTTTCTCAGACATTTCACTAAACTAAAGCCTCTTTTTAAAAGCTTTTGCTGGATATACCCTGGCAGGATAAATCTGAGAGTTAATGATAAATATATGAAACATAAGTAGGAAAACATTTTTTGTAAAGTTGTATTATATCCTAAATAAGGAAAAATATATAAACATATATTTTAATAATGTAAAAATTTGAGAGCAATGGTGGGAGATGGGAATGCTAAGATTCTTGTTTTGCCTTGGGGAAAATATTACTAAACTTTAGGCATCGAGAGAGTAAAGTAAATTTAAGTGTGGATACTGCTAAATCAAGATTCAATCTCTATAATGGAAGGTAGAAAGAGGAAGGAAAACAAAAAATTAAAAAGAGCTTAGTAATCATAAAATTAATCAGCAAAAAAAGGGATAATATTTACTCACACACAGTATATATTATGTACTGTGCATTTAATATAAAATATAAAAACAATTTCATAGGAATTCTTTTATACTGTTGATGAGAATGCAAATTAGTTCAGTCATTGTGGTGTGGTGATTCCTCAAAGACCTAGAACCAGAAATACCATTTGACTCAGCAATCCCATTAATGGGCATATACCAGAAGGAATACAAATCCTTTTATTATAAAGATACATGCATGTGTATGTTCATTGGAGCACTATTGACAATAGCAAAGACATGGAATCAACCCAAATGCCTATCAATGACAGATTGCATAAAGAAAATGTGGTACATATACACTGTGGAATACTATGCAGCCATAAAAAGGAATGAGATCATGTCATTTGCAGGGACAGGTATGGAGCTGGAAAAGTCATTATCCTCAGCAAACAACACAGGAACAGAAAACCAAATATCGCATGTTCTCACTTATGAATGACAGCTGAGTAATGAGAACACATAGACACAGGGAGGGGAACAACACACACTGGGGCCTGTCTTGGAGGCAGAGGAAGGGAGAGCATAGGAAAAATAGTTAATGCATGCAGGGCTTAATACTTAGGTGATGGGTTGATTGGTGCAGCAAACCACCATGGCACACATTTACCTGTGTAACAAACCTGTATGTCATGCACATGTATCCTGGAACTTAGAATAAAATAAAATAAAATAAAATAAAAAAACTATTTCAACTCTTTGGTCAAAATACTGCAACATTCACATTGTATTGTATTACATAACAGTGACAAAACCAGCAGATCTAAGAATCACTCTTAAATGGCTATATAAGAGTTAAAAACAAAGTTAGTATAAAAATGTGAGGCAAATGTACAACAGAAGAAATACAGAGTAGCAATTTTAGTACAGCACAAGATAGATTTTATAGCAAAAGCATAATCAGTGACATAGAGAAATGGTACTTTCTATGAAAAACAGTAATAGATCTAGATGATAGAACAACCAGCAAAATATGTGCGTGTAACTATATATAAGTTCAAAATATATTAAAACAGAACGTGGCAGATTAATGTAGCAATTAATCTTATAATTAGAGATTTTCACACATCACTCTCAGAAATTGGTAGAACAAGCAGACAAAAATAAGCAATATATAGATTTGTATGTAATGATAAATGACTATCATCCAGAGATACATAGAGAACTTTCTGTAAGAAGTAAAGTATTCACAAAAATGTATCATGTACTAGGCTACAAATGTATCTTTAAACAAATATCAACATAGTACCATAAAAAAAAAAATCAGCGTTGTACCATACAGTTTCTCTTGGACACACAAAAATGTAAAGTTAGAAATGAAACTCCAGAAGAATAGATTGTTAAATTACTTCTGAATTTAAGCCAAAAAATATATGTATGGGAAATGCCTGTGTTAAAAAAGACATACAGTAAATGACAAAATACTTTGAGCTAAATGACACCGAAAGTAATGTATAACAAAATATGTGGGAATAAAACAATTATTAGACAAGTATATATAGCTTTTAATCCACTGATCAGAAAAAATAGACTGAAACATGAGCTAAGCATTCAGCACAAATAGCTAGGAAAAAGGCAAAACATTTTATACTTCCAGGAGTATGGCAGTCCAGGTGTTCTAAAAATAGCTCAGCTGCCTTAAACACCCACATTCTGAATAATTTACAACACATTTATTTTTAAATACATTGCTGAACCCCTTAACAAATGTGTGGGAAATCCCCAGAGGAGAGAGAGAGGTCTGAAACTACAGCGATAATACCCTAGGACCTAAGCCACTATCAGGAACTCGGAATTTGAGGTATTAGTCCAACTTGAAAGAATACGAGCAAGGTTTTAAGACCATGCCAAGTCAATGGGTTCTTTACAAGCAGATTCAAAATAAAAAAAATAAAAAAATAAAAAAAAAGTTCTTTTGCAGGCATTGAAGAAGTACAGGAAACCCATAAAACCAATAAAAAGAGAAAGAAATAGGAAAGAAAGGAAAGACACTGTATTAGCCCATTTTCATGCTACTGATAAGGACATATTCAAGAATGGAACAAAAAATTGACTTTAATTGGACTTTACAATTCCACATGACTGGGGAGGCCTCAGAATCATGGCAGGAGGTGAAATGCACTTCTTACATGGTGGCAGCAAGAGAAAAATGAGGAAAAAGCAAAAGTAACCCCAATAAACCCATCAGGTCTCCTGAATAAAGACATATTCAAGAATGGAAAGAAAAATTGGCTTTAATTGGACTTACAGTTCCACATGGTTGGAGAGGCCTCAGAATCATGGCAGGAGGAGAAATGCACTCCTTATATGGTGGCAGCAAGAGAAAAAAGAGGAAGAACCCATCACGTCTTCTGAGGCTTATTCACTAAGAATAGCATGGGAAAGACCAACCCCCATCATTCAATTACCTCCCCTTGGGTGCCCCCACAACACGGGGGAATTCTGGGGGATACAATTCAGGATTTGGGTAGGGACACAGCCAAGCCACATCAGAAGCCAACTGAAGGTATACCTTCAAGGAAAATCTTGTTAAAGTAATTATGACCTGATCTCACAGGCAGAATCCTATGTTGTTATTTAGTTATTATAGTATATTATCATTGTGAGCCAATATTACATATAAGTTAATATAAATTATAAATTATTATATATTCTGTTACTAAAATATTGGTATGTAATTATGATGATAAATTAGTATAATGTTATTTATTCTGCCATAAAAAATATCCTGGGTTTTCATACTCCTGTACCTAATAGTAATTGGCTAAGGGTGTATATGGGGAGGTTGAAAGGAGAAACTCCTAGGAACATCTAGTTTCTGTGCAGATCCAATATGATGGCTCTAGTAGCCTAATGGAGGTCATTTGAAGATTTTTAGCTTGAAATGGATTGGAGGGCATCTGTGTCATCACTAGCATTGTCTGCTACAGTTGGGGAGCAGAAGTGGAGTATCTTAATAAAACTTCAGCATTCAAAGAAGTACAACTTCTGTATAAATGTGAGCAGGAGACCATCTAGTTGCCTATAAATGGAAGCAATATTTATTCTCTATACCATGGAAATACTTTTAACAGTAAAAACAAAATAGTATTTCCATAGAATTTGTTGCTGTAGGCATATTCTTGTGGAGAACTCAGGTATACACTCCTCAAGATCAGCTACAGTGGGCCAATGTGAAATGAAACTGTGAGAGTCTTTGCTTAAAAATTATTAAGGATGTGTAAATGGCCACAGCAGAGCATTACACCAAATGTAGTGCCTTTCTGAGTTCAAGGTTCTGTGTGACCACACAGGTCCGGTATCCATAACGTCTGCACTCACTGTCCTCTCAGTGAGGTTATCACCAGGTTAAAACAAAAGAAAAAAAGGAGAGTTGTTCCATATTTGTGGCATATCAAACATGCAGCAGAAGCAAATAAAAACTCTTATCTTCAGAAAAGCAGGCCCAGTTTGTGACCCTGCAGGTTCCCATAGACTACACTGAGCCAATTATCAGCTTACAACAAAGAAAACATTTACAAAAACAAACAAAAAAAAAGCAAAAAACAAAAACAAAAACAAAAAAAACATGGAAACAAGGAGAGAGAAAGCAGTAGAAATTACAAACAAGAGTTAGTATCCTCAAATACATCAGATATTAGAATTACCATATACAAAGTGAATGAAACAGATTATATTACAAAATATACAAAGAACAAGAGAATATTTTTAAAGTGACCAGAAAATATTGCAATAAACCAAATGAAGATTTTTAAAAGCAAAATATGTAAATAATGCTGTATAAAACTTAGAGAATGAGGAGTTCTGCTTCCATGTAAGACAGAGTAACTTCATGGTACATCAGTCCATCTACAGAAGACAACTATAAACTCTGAACAAAAGTTAAAAGGCAACTACCAAATTCAGATTTTGGAGGTAAGCTGAAACTTGGAAGAAGAAATGGGACTGGGTGAATTCCCCGCCTTCGTAGATTTAGCTTGAGAGTAGGCCCTAGTCATGACATTGTGTAGGTGGCTGAAGTGCCAGTAGAAAACATGTCATCTTTCTTGCACAAGGAATAAAAAAGCTTGAGTCATGACCATAAACGCCCAATAGTGAGAGAGCAATCTGAAGGAAGAGGGGCAGAGAAAGACTACCCCATTCAGGTTGCATATGTAAACTTTGTCCAGTCTCTGTCTGATTACTGAACTACATGTATACAGGATGGATAGCAAATAGCTAAGTGAAAAATCTAAATGTCATCAATTGCATGGAGATCTTAGCTAATGCATTTTGTAGGACAGCTTATTTAACCAAGCAACAAACACATGACTATAACACTCCTTTGGGAAAAAAGGGTCTTTGATCCCAAAGGCCCCAAACATAACACTCAAAGTGTAAAGGATAGAATTCAAAATTGCTCAGCACACAAGAAGCACAAAAATGTGATGTACTAGAAAAGTATAATATTATAATGCTTAATCTCATTAGTAATCAGAGAAGTAAAACTTAAGGGTGTATTTTAAAATTGTTTAACAGAAAAAGGAAAATTTAATACTATTAATTGCTGAAGAAGATGAGAAAGAAAATCTCCTGTGCTTGTATTGCAAATATAAAGTGAAGCAACTGTTAAGAGAACCATCTAAAAGTTTATTTTTAAATGAAGAACAAATATATATCCAAGTAAGTGATTTCACTCTTGTCATATGTCTTAGAAATTTCAATACAGGAAAAGAAGTGTACATGTACAGGAATATAATTCAGCATTGCTTTTTGCAAAGAACCATCACAGGTATTGGCCTTAGGGGAAAGTGTAAGTGAATTGTAGTCCATGCCTAGGTAGAATACTCAGCATTAACTCACTGGATAGAATATAAAAATAATGATGCTAAAATACATATATGCATATGTAATACTTTATGCATATGTATACATACAAATAAACATAAATGAAAATACTTACATATTAAATATACAAGACCAGGAGTTTATGAAAGTGTGAATTTAGTTCAGGGGATAAGGAGAAAGGCATGATATTAAATTTGAATTTCAGATGAACAACAAATAATAGTTAATTGTAACCAAATAATAATGGATTAAAAAGGTCACTGTTTGAGAGGGCCACCATTGCAACCTTGACCAGCCCAGGAGGATTTACAAGGAAAAGCAGCAGTAGTTGTTTTGTTTGAGTCCCAAATATTGAATGGCATATACCTATACTAAATATATGGTAATATTTTTACTAAAATAGTTATTAATTTAAAATTTCAATTTAAGTGGGCATCCCATATTTTATCTTGAAACTCTAATGTGGAGATAAACAATAACATGTAAAAGAAAGAGTGAAAGAAAGAAAGAAAAAGAAAGAAGAAAGGAAGAAGGAAAAAATGAAAAAAGAAAGAAGGAAAGAAAAAAGAAAGGACGAAAAGAAAGAAAAAGACAAGGCATAGACCATCAATAATTCTGTGCCAGCCATGTCTGAGAACTATTGCCAACTCTATTCTGACATGGGAAAGAAAAAAAAAATCGGTGAATAATCCAAATAGATAATTTAGTTTCATTATTTTAGAAATATAAATCATAGTTTGACATGATCACCTCTAAAAATGTGGGAGGAAATTACTACATCCAGAACTTTAGAAAGTAGAGAAGACATCTTATCTCTATTTTCTAAGAAGGAACAAGCAGCTTCCTGAGATCGTCATATTCTACCCTAAGCTAATGCCCTAAACTAACAAAGTTCTTGAATACATTCACTCACTGTTAAATACAAAGGCCCAAGGCAGATTATGGACTAACTCATATAAACACAGTAAGATATTAACATGATTTGAGACATTCTATTAAAGTTTCAACTAAAAGATCAACCGAAATTTGGACTAGAACCCTGTGATTATAATAAAGAAAAAAGTAAA